>JZKD02S2161944.1:199381-211500 GCA_000966675.3 Picea glauca
ATAGTTATAACTAGTAGGTCCTCCTACATACGGTTGTTGCTGACCAGGATAAACAGGATTTTATGATGGCTGAGAAACATTAAAATAACCCGGTGGGTTCTGAGCATTATAAGCCAGGTGATTTTCTTGCCCATAAAGAGGATGAACATTGTTCCCTTGAGGAGTGTAAGGAGTAGATATTGAAGGCATATACACATTAGACCTGTGGGCAGGATAAGGTGGTTGTCCTTGAGGACTCCAGGTGGTGTTTGGGATGTCACCCAGATAAGGTTGTCCATAAGACAGTCCGGAAGGAACAAGATTTGATACTCCTCCTTGTGGATTATGATATGAGTGCCCCCCAACATGGGGTTTGGTAAATGTGCCTCCGGAAGATACTCCCCAATATTGTGAAGGGTTTCCGGTATACAAAGGTTTCCCCCCTTCCAGCGGTGGATTAACGACCAGGGTATGACTGGCAAAGGGAAGTTTCCCTCCAGGAAGAACATGAAAAGGGGGTTGTCCCCCGAGAGGGTTGGGCCTGCCATAGGATGATGGTCTTCTAGGAGGGATAGGTTCTCTAGATGGTGGTTTTCCTCTAGTCAGTTTTATTTGGTTGGCAAGGGTCTATATTCTCGAGTGAAAAGATGTCCCAGCAAGATCGTGCGGAACATGTGGAGCTGTAGAGTGAAAGTTTGTAAAAGTGGGGGTAGGGATCGAAGTGCCTTGGGAATGAGTAGAGGTGATGAGTCCAACATTAGGATAGACCTGTGTTGATGCAACAATAGGGTTATTGACCATATCGATGGGATGATTCATCGTTTGACCAGATGGACCAGTTTCAACAGGAGGGTCATGAGGATTAAAGGGTTGTCGAAAGGATTCGAAATGCTCATAGAGATTGCATCCTGATGAAGTCCTCCATATAGAACAAGCAGGTGTGGGATTTGTATCTACTATAGTGGTAGGAAAAATAATAGTCCTATACTCATCACCAAAGGTTGGTTCTGTGGATCCCATATATGTGTCGGTAAAATCTCTCGCACGTAACTGTGGGACCTTTTTGTCTATGGCGTTCCAAAGGGAGTCTAAACGAAGAAAAATTTGTTCTGGAGGGGTTACTAACACAGATGTAGTGCGAGGAGTGGGAGTCTCAACTGTAACCAAAGTTCCTTCTGATTTGTCTAACAGAGGAGCATTAACACTCCCAGCGTCAGATTGATTTTCTACCTCTCCACGATAGTTGTCTTCTGGAGGGTTAGGAGGCAAGGGTTGGTAGCCTTTCGGAGGCATCCTTTACATCCTATGTGATTGGCGAAGACCTTTATCATCTACAGGCTCAATTTTGGAGAATAACAATACACGCTGAAAATCTAGGGCCAACTAACAAGAAGAAACAACATACGCTAATAAAATCTAGGAATCAAAACCAAGAAAACAAAAGTTCTCTCGATGACCATACTAGTTGGTCATGAAATACAACATCGCGTGATCAAGTCAATAAGGGGCTAGGATATGGTGGAACAGTTACAAAGGCGACCTTCTTAACAGACTTTCACCTTGGTGAAATCTTCCACACAGTAATTGTGGATTTACACTCCAAGGAGCCCCAGTGAGTTTGACCAATGTATGTTCCAGGTACAGTGAGACTTCCCTTCACCGTCACCTCGTGTAAGTACTTAAGGATTATGGAAACTACGGACACCAACTCGTAGTCAACCCCTGGGCGGGTACAGTCGACAGTTCGATCCGAACACATGGGAAAGATAATAAGTCTTAAATCAACTTGAGAGGCTCCCACACGTAATTGTGGGTATACCTTCAAGTGACCCCCAATATACGATCCTACCACTACAAACAGTTGAACCACGAAAGGATAATCTCCGTAACTCACTCGAATGCAACCTTGTGTGTAACCCCTGTGTGAGAGGGGGGTCCCAGAAAGCCTATACGACAATTGGATTTGACTCTCCCTATATCAAGATGCTAATGTTTGTTTTGAAAACTTTGGAGAGTTGTACTCACAGCCTAATCCAAAGTGCTAATCCTAGTCTAATGTTGGTGGAAGATCCGAAAAACAAAAATGTTCTAGATAATTTTTAATTAGCATTGATTTTATGGTTGTTCTTTACTCAAAGGGTGTATGACAATGAAACTGATGGTATGATGAATAAATTCCAAAAATTGCACAAGAAGATGATAAGAAGTCATTTCTTTCGATGAATGGCTATTTAAGGAAAGGAGAAAAGTTGTTTTCACTATCAAAAACTAATATGCAATGTCCTCAAATAATTTGTTTCTCACTCAAATCCAATGTAATGCTAAAAATTTCAGAAATGCCTTCTAATATCCAAACCAATCACTAAAATATTTCCTTTTGTTTATATGTGAATGATAAACAGATGGAAGACTTCCAAATGTCAATCAGACTTCAATATTAAACTATCAGAAGAAAACCTCACACAAAACAAAAAATACACTCTCATCATGAAATAGACAAGAAGGACAAAGATAACCAAAGTGAAAACAAGAACCAAAAAACCTCAAACAAAAGAGAAATGATGGAAATTTGACCTCAAAGATCGAATGAAAAGGTTCACAGACCTTTGGATTTCGTCACAATTTTTTTCACTCAGTCAGATAAAGGAGATGAAAACGACAAGTTAACTCTAGGTCAGCAAAAACAAAGAGTGGGCTTCAAGGAAAGGAAAGAAGATGTCAAAATCCCAAACAAAAAAGGATGAATTATCATAAATAAGGGTGTTTGAAAGCCAATATCAAGATGGAGTGAGAGTATAGGACCTTGAGTAAAATCCAAAACCAAGAAATAGCTTCAGAAGATGAAAATTATGGAGAATCTCTCACAAAAATGGGGTAGCGCTCTGGTGTAAGGGGCACCAGAGTGTTCCAATGCTCTGTGTAAGGCTATAGGGGAGTGTTAGTTATCTGACTACAACAAGAGGGGAGCGCTTGGCTCCAAAAACTCAAAAAATCAATGAAATTCAGTTAATCAGAGTGATCCAGATGACACAAAGAGGCAATCAAACAAATCTAAGAATAAAAAAGACAATGTGGAGAATATCAAATCAGTGGGAAAAGGGCCAAAACAATATCTGGGAATGGAAACAAAAATCAGAGCTCCTCCCCAGTGGAGTCTCCAATTTCTATTGTAGGTGAATCCCCCTACGGACAAGTGGATTCCCTCTTGGTCTCTAGACTCCTAAGGCCAATAAAGAAAATTTCTTAACATGGACATTGACTTCCTTTTAGATCTAACCAAGCTAATAAATGAAAGAGAAGGAGAAATATATTTACCTTATTAGCGACGTTTGTCCTTACAAAGTCCAGGCTGAGCTTCGATCCTGAGCTCCCTGATAGGTCCTGTAAAAAAAACAAAGGTACAAAATACTTCATACTCTACTGATATTAATGAGAACAAACTCATATGGAACAAGCACAAGTTTGAAAGAAACATACCAAGCATTGATTATATTAATGAGAACAAGTAAAAGTACCTACAATCCTTTGAATGAAGGTGCAACAGCTTCTTCCAGTTCTCCTTGTCCAACCCCTTTGCTCAAATAATATCCACTGATTTCTTTGATGACATCTCACTCATGATATCATAAGTTTGATGTAATTCTCAATCTCCATTGTCAATACCTTCTTATGAGATCATAAGTTAGGTATAATTCTCAATCTTCCTTGTACCTTTCACCATGAGAAGGCCTCCTTATATAACCTTGGAGAGGTCCAACCACTTGAGAGATCTTTGGGATAAGTTGAGAATTCCTCTCCTTCATTTGAGGATATTCCCTAAGATCATGCCTTGACCATCTATTCGAATCCAACTACCTTCAAGAGTTGAGGGGTTCTTCCCTGATTTGCCTCAACAAACCCAGAATTGCCAAAAAAAGGGTAGCGCTCCCCCAAAAGGGTGTACAGGGTGCTCAAGCAGTCCCCCAAAGAATCTCAAGGAGTGCCATCACTCCCTGATAGTGGGTAGGGGAGTGCTCCTCTCCAAAATCCATTTTTTTGTGGTTTTCTCAATGTCAAAAGGCTTGTACTTCCTGTCAAGTGATTTCTCTTCTTCCAAACTAACCTTTGAGGTGTCTTAAGTGTCTTTATGATGTCATTAGAGGCACGACATATGAAATATGGAAGTATAGTGTTTGTGACACTTGCAACACTTTTGGTCAAGATGCGACACTTACAACACTTGTAATGACGACACTTGCGACACTATCGAAGTGAGTAATTTTGAGGTGTAACACTTGTGGATGATACAATGTGCTCTTCTGATGATGAACTTAAAAATCTTCAGTCATTGCACAGATGGTGCTATTTATGAAGTGCGTTTCTTGATCGCTCATAAAAACTCTTGGGCACCCAAATCTATTGATTACTTGTTCGAGAAAAAAGTGTGTTGTTGTCTCTGCGCTACAATCTTTTACTGGTGCGACTTCCACCCATATTGTTAGATATTACGTCATGGTGATAATGTACCTTGCCCATATTCTTTTGGATGGTGGGTTAATTGGTCCCACAAAGTTGATTTCCCATTTGTCAAATGCCTAAAGTGTTACTTGTGTTCGTAGTGACATCGCGTCTCTTCTATTGGGTTTGCCTACCCTTTGACAGACATCGCATATTTGACATTACTCCTTTGAGTCTCTGTGAATCATTGGCCATCATAGTCCTACGCATAATATCTTCTGCATTGTAGATTTCCATGCATAGTATCCTCCTGTTATTCCCTTGTGGGCTTCTGCTTAAATTCTTGTTCTTTCGTGCTCTAATACGTATCTTCGCAAAATGCTATATGCACCCATTTTATATAAGTGTCCTGCAATCAATTGATAGTCGGTCGTGTGGACTACCAGATTATTCTTCTGTGCGGTGGTATATTCTTGTGGCGTAGTTCCTGCAGTCAAGTACTGAATGATATTTGTGAAGTATTCATTAGCAATCTGTATTGAGAATAACTGTGCATCTGAAACATTGTCTTCTAAGTTCGTAGGTTCTTCTGCATTTGTGACCCTTGACAGGTGGCCAGGTCTTGCATTTAATTTTCCTAGTTTAACTATTACATCAAATTCAAATTCTTGGAATAGTAGTAACCATAAACAGATTCTCCCCCCCAACACTGGCTTGTTCACTAGGTATTTCAGGGTTGAGTGATCTGTGAACATATTAAAGTGTTTCCCCAATAGGTAGTGCCTGAAATTCTGTAGTGCATAGACCATGGCTAGGCCTTCTCTTTCTGTCGTGTTATAATTATATTCTGAGTCTGATAAATTTTTGCATGCGAATGCTATTGGGTGATCCAAGTCTCCTATTCCTAGTTGCGCCAAGATAGCTCCTAGTGTTATTGCTGATGCATCTACATGCACATGGAATGTCTTTTACCAGTTTGGAAATACTAATATCGACGCAGTGACCATATTTTCCTTCAAGGTATCCCAACCGTGTTGACACTCATCATTCCATTGAAACTTCGTATCCTTACTTAACAAATTTTCCGTTTTTGTTGTTATCTGTGCATATCCTTTGACAAATTTCTTGTAATATCCGGTATGGCCTAACATTGCTCCGAGTTGACAGGTTGTTTTTGGTGATGACAAGTTAAAAATGACTATGATCTTTGCCGAATCAACAAATCAACCTTGTTTTCATACTATATGGCCCAATAGTATCCCAAACGGTGTTCCAAATATGATTTTCTTGATTTTAAGTGATATCTGGCACTGTATGCATCGTTCTAACATCAGCCGTAAAACTTCCACATGGTTTTTCAACAGGCTATATACTGTCCAATCATCCAGGTATACTTCAAGAAACTAATGGATGAATTCCTTAAATGATGCGATGACCACTCTGGAAAATATTGTTGGTGCGTTCTTTAGTCCAAACGGCATGACCGTGTACTGAAAAGATCTCCATTCTGTCATGAATGTGGTCTTGTGTCTGTCTTCCTGTGATATCTTAATCTGATGGTAGCTCGAGAATCCATCAGTGAATGAGTAATCCTCATGTCCTCCCATATCCTCTAACACTTCATCTGTGAACGATGTAGGTAACGGGTTGTGTAGGCAAGCATCGTTCAAATTTCTCAATTCGACTCATATCCTAATAACTCTTCCTTGTTTATTGTCCTGTACTACCATCGAGCTTATCCATTCTAACTCCTCAACTGGTTCGATGATGCCGACTTCCAGAATCTTGTCGATATCATATTTAAATTTATGTTTATATATAGGGTTTAGTCTATAGGGACATTGTCTAATAGGTCTCGCTTCAGGTCTAAGTTGTATCTTCATTTCACCTAGTTCTCTGGCTATACCCTTCATCTCTGTGAATGTTGTGGGAAAGAGGTCACTATATTCGCATAACAACTCTGTGATACTTTATACTGTTTTCTCATCCCAGTAATCTCTAATGCTAGCCATTTTGGGTTGCTCGAATGTATCGATGTTAACTTTATTTACCTTGATTGGCGCGGAAATGACTTTTGATTCGATTGGTGGTCCTTTTGCATCTCTCTTTCCCTCCATTTCTTCAATCTGAATATCGCGCGGATCATATTCATCCAGGTTTTCTACCTGTACATGGTAACATGACAGTAGTTCCTTGACTATCTGTTTATTCTATTGTTTCTCTTATGTGATAAGTTATATTTCCGGTTCTTTTATGAATATCACTCCTCTGATTCGTTTAAGGGCTACGTCTATGTTGGGGTTCTCGTGCTCGAATGAGAAAGTGACTGTGAAGTTCTATTGCAATGTCCTCCATGTTGTAGTTCCTTTGCGCAATTCCTGATCCATATACCAATTCACTGTTATGCCTTCTAGAGTATGTATGAAGTGATGAGGCCATTCCTCTAGTGGTGTCATTTTCCACAATGTTCTACATGCCTCCAAGTGTTCAGATGGTGCTTCGTGTGATTCATATTTCTGTTGTGTATTGTTTTTTTGTTCTACGCTGAACCTTATGTGCAGTAACCTCTTACATTGATACTAGTATGTGATTGTCTCTTTGTGTGTGTCCCACCATCTTGTCGGTGTGGCCTTTAGTGCTAAGTCAAGTGTTAACAATCTTTGGTTCTCCAACACTACGTATTCATACTGTGTCAAGAATGTTTCCAAATCATTTATTTCGTGGAAATTGGGTGGTTCTCTAATTTTTGTGCTTATTCATCTTACCGTGCGGTCTATTCTTGCACATCTTCGCGTGGATTCTTCGTGTAGCCTCTACTGCCAGTTCTCTAAACCGGTGTCTGATTCTGTTGCACATGAAGTAATGCTCCGCCAACTGAATATCCTATCTACTATTGGGTTTGCATAATCCTCATCGAGTGCAGTTGTTCTGTACAACTGGCCAATTTCCTCTAAGTCTAGGCAAGTAGTTTCTACAAACCTCTCCCCTTAGGATGGGTCTAATGGTGTGATGACCCTGTATTCTTCAAACTCAAATGTCATTTTCCTGGTCTTCAAATTGATTATGGCCTGGTTGTCAAACGCCCAATCTAGACCAAGAAATGACGGGTAGAGTGTTGTGTCATCTACTATTTCAACAACTTCAAACTCTTGTTTAGTGTGCACTCCATCAAGATCTACTGTCACTTCTTTCAGTCTACTTATTGGTAGGACTCAGTGCTAGTTTGCTAGTTTTAATTGAATAGGTGAGTATCCCAATGTGGGTTCTCCCATGCATTTCCATGTCTTCTTTGGTAATACATTCACTTCGGATCCTATATCCAGTATAATGTCTCCCATATTGAAATCCCCAATGTTAGCATTCAGTCTAAATTCCCTACTTGTTCTTCTTTTTGTGTGTAGGTGATTAACTGTTTTAGGTTCTAGCTTTCCTTCTCTCTCGCTGCTACACTTTTCTAGGATGTTTTGCAATATTTTCACAGATGATGGATCACTTAATACTTTCACACATGATTGCAAAAATCCTTTGATTGTACTTACTTGTCCCATGGGTTGCATCCAGTTTGTATGATCCAATGATGGAGGCATCTTGCATTCTGGTGCTTCCTGGTGTTGCTACAAAGTGGAAGTCGATGTTGTGTCCTCCTTCTGAAATTATTGTCTGGCCTCCTTAAAGGTCGCCTTTTCTTTTTGCGCATCGAACTTCTTTATTGGTTCCATGTTCTTCTTTACCCATGGGTTCTGCGTTGGCTCCTGTCGAACTACGCCAGTTGTTGTTTTAGCTCCTTTGTGGGTAACTATGTTGATATTTTGTCCTTCATCCCTTGTTTTGGATGAAATCCAATAAACATTTTGATTGTTTTGGTTCCTTTCTTCCTGAATATTCACTAGTAGTGTTAGACATTCCTCTGTATCATAGTCTGATGCACATAAATTCATACAAGTTGTTGGTGGAAGTGGAAATTCCTGTGCATAATGTCCCATTTGTTGACAATTATGACACATGACTGGTCCTCTACCTCATTTGAAACCTCCTCTGGTTCATCCTCCTCCTCTGTAGCCTGCTCGATCACCTCTCGATGCATTATACTGTGGTGCCTGATTGTACTATGTGGTATTGTAATGGGGTTGTGCCAGGTTGTATTGCAGTTGCGTGTTATTGTATGGTTGTTGCGCAGTATTATACTGCTGGTGCATAGTGTTGTATGGAGCTGGGCCCTGATTGAACTGTGGCGCTGCTTGCCTAGTCATCATTTCAGCCTCTACCCTATATGCATCTAATGTTCTTTCCCACATCAGCTCCATAGTTATGCAATCTTTATCATCGTGGCCCACTGACTTGCAAAAGGTGCAATATGAGATCTTTGGGACAGTATGGTATTTTTGCATCATCGTCCAGTGATAAGGGTCGTGACCCAATTTCTTACATATTTTGCACCATAGTCCTCCCTATGGTAATGGATTCAACATTCCTACTGCCATATACTGCGTGAATGTTGGGCACTCGTTCTTTTGGTGTCCTTCTAACCTACATGTGGTGAACCAAACAACTTCTCATTTGTCCTTGTTCTTATTCTGGTTCAGTTGAAATTTTAGATTCTTCAAATCCTCCTTCAGTTCTTCAATAGATGGGTCTGTCTACTGGTACTGGTTCTCTTCATGTTGCAAGGCTGCCTGCATTTGAAACTTCTGTTGTCATAAAGGGTATTTTAAGTGTGGTAGTAGTGACTTGACAAACAAGTTCCCATGCTGCATATCGGTCATAAGGTATTTTATCTTTCTCTCCAGTCACTTGAATCTCTGATCAATCTCCCATACAGATTCTCCTGGTTTCTATCTTATTTCGATCATATCATTCATGTACTGATCCTCTGAGTTCATCTTCTGGAACTCATTAATCAGTAACTTCTTAAATTTTGGCAGTGTCCTTGTCATCTTAGGGGCACTGTTTGTGTCTAGGCTCATGTACCATTCTAGTGCGCGGTCTCTTAGCGTAATCACTAGCTGCGCGAGTTTGGTATCTTCATCAGTGAATTTTTTTGCTTCCCAGATCTTTTCACAAATGAACAAATGATTCTCAGGGTCTTATGATGCTTATCCTCGAAATTTTGGTAATCTGATGGTAGGATTGTGTCCTGCCATTCTGAATATTGAGCTACTACCTCCTCCGTGTGGTGTAGATACTTGACTAGTGCTGCATGAACTGGCTCCTCCAGTTGTTTCTCCTTGTATAGATGTACTTCCTACTATTGAACTTCCTCATAACTTTGGTTGTCTAAACGATGGTGTTCTCTTTGGTGTATTATTCACACATGGTTTTATGGGTTCCACACTGACATTAATATGGATACGATGGTTTCCTTCTCCTCCTATTCTTGGACCTCTCATTTTCCTCTTGTATGTTGCGCACAGGATTTCCTCAATCTGCTCCACACCTTGGAGATCCTCTACCTCTTTCTTGTCACTCGCCAAGACTTCCCTCGCAGCTATGGCTCTCTTCTTGGTATTCACCTTATATTGGTAGGGTACTTCACTACGCATATTTCCTGATGACGCCAAGATCCACTAGATATGGTCATCATCCATCATGATTGGGTCCAAGGGTTCCTTCTCCTTCTTGTATTTCTTCTTACCTCCTTCCATTTATCCCCTTTCTGTCAGTGCTTCCCCCCTTCCCCCATGCATGCAATGAAGTTTAGTTGTCTGATTCCATTGTCATTACACCTTTGTTATATAAAAATATCTTAATAAAAGTATACAGTGATAGAATGTACCTTCCTCAAGGTCCGCATAGAAATTATTTCTCTGCTGCGTTGTATGACTTCGTTGTGTCAACTGCAAACTCTATTGTGAACCCTGCAACAATATTGTCAAGCCGGATGTCTACTGTGTGGGTGAATTTGTTGTTCACCTGCTGTAACTACTCAATCTATATTGGTGTCCAATCTAGCTGTCGAATTCGGTTCGTCATGAATTTATCCTTCAACCTTAGTATCCACTCCTATAGCAGATGCAAAAAATCATAGAAAAAGACTTCGTGTAAATCAATAAATATGTATATTGCTAGATATTTGTGCGGTGTGATTCTAGGGTTTCTATTGTCTTTTTGTGAAAAGTCTAGCTCTTTGGTTCTCAACCAAGATTTGATTTCTTCTTTTGTGGGGTTCCATGGTCTCAACATCCCCTTCTAATGGCTCATTTATTTCTTCTTTTCTTTGTTCTTTTCTCGCTCAATCTATCTCCTCTACTCAATCCTCCTCTTGTTCCTTCCAACGAAAAAAAAACCATTTGTTGATTATTTATTCTCCCTTCTCTACCATCTGAGTTATTGAACCAGGGTTCATGTCTTTTCGGGTTTCCAAAAAATCCTCTAAAACTATCAGTCCTCCTGGTGAACCAAAAGGAAACACAACACACAGAATGCGCTACGCAGTCTCACCCGAGATGGCTTTAAATGGGTGGTTGTAAGAATCAGGTGTTTAGAACCTAGGATTGAGTATGATATAGGGGTTCATTATTTAGGGCCAAATATTATAAATGGTGATTGCAATCTACTATTATTCGTGATTATGCACTGTCTTCACAGTTTATTCCCTTAACATGCCACCGTGTTCCATAACAATATAATATCTCATTCATTAAGAACAACAATTAATAGCTGAAAGAAAGTAAAGACATACATGCATTCATCACATTACACAGATATTACCATGGTTCACCCCCTTCTGGGGTACATCCACAAATATTTGGCTCTTGGTTATTTTATTATGGTAGTTTTTCATCTCCAGCGCCGCGTGCCTACAATTATCCTCAGATGGGTAAGATCTATGTGATTCAAACTAGATCACACCAGGATCCTCCACCTACGGTCTGATCCTCATATCTTCCTTCTCACCTCTCCCCTATAGCTCAACAACTTACAAAATAGTTCATCACAACATTACATATAGTATTGGCTCGTACATAACCAGTATGAACAATACAAAAGTGAACTAATCAAGAACCAACCTTACACAACACAAAAACAGAACCCTCTATTATACCCACATATCTATATTTTTGTCTATCAGGCACTTCAGTCATTTACAATGTGTTACAAAAATCCTAACCCTACCGATGTTAGGTATTCCTCCCATGCACGAGTGTTGTTATTCCTTCTAGCTATCGCTTTCCTTATGCACACTTCCTTGCATGTGCACATGTTTTGTTTCCCTCCAGTTGTTACTTTAGTTTCTACATGCTTTCTTTCCCCACGATCATCCTTCTTTCCACTTCGGCCTGCTGCCAACAACATTTATGTATACAAATATAACTTTTGTTAATATAATATTAAAATCCTAACATATAACTGTATTATTGATAACTTTTTCCCCTAAGACACAATCATCCAAGAATGTATGCATGTTCATAACAATATTCTATTATTGATAACATTGATAAATATTTTCCCTCAGATGGGGTGACACCTGGCTACCATGCAACACCTAGCACACATGTGCCTAACGTAGTTAATGCCCACAATCGCCAACCTTCCTCCTTGTCAACTCATCATGCCCAGCATTCACTCTGGAAGGGGGGTAGTGTGGTTGCGCATGAAGGAGGTTTTAATGGCACACATACAACATCGACCATGGCTTACCAATGTAGGTACAAGGTATCTCAACACCATCACTTCAGTCTTTATGGATCCTTTCCCTATCAATT
>JZKD02S2161944.1:218950-232657 GCA_000966675.3 Picea glauca
ATGTGATGCCTCAGGGAAAGGAATCAGTGTTGTCCTTATGCAAGAGGGTCGACCTTTGGCCTTCACCAGCAAGCAACTATCTGAAAGGAATCTGGGCAAACCCATCTATGAAAAGGAAATGTTGGCTATTCTTCATGCCGTTGATCTGTGGCGTCCTTATCTCTTGGGGAAACGTTTCCAAATTAAGACAGACCATCAAAGCCTTAAGTACTTTCTGGAACAACCCATTTCCTCCCCAGAGAAACAAAAATGGGTGACTAAGCTCTTTGGATATGATTATGAGATCATTTACAAGAAAGGCAAAGACAATGTGGTGGCAGATGCACTGTCCCGAAAATATGAAGAAGAAGGATCTCTTTTTTCTCTTTCCTTCATTGTACCAGATTGGCTCCACGTTGTTCGCTAGGAATGGCTATAAGATCCCAAAAGTTTGCATCTGATCCAACAATTGCAGACCAATGCTCTAGTTCCCCTAGGGTACTCTTGGATCTAGGATGAGCTTCGATACAAAGTTCATTTGTATTTAAGTAAACAATCAAAGCTTAAATCCACAATACTTTCTGAGCTTCATGCTACACCCACAACGGGGCACTCCGGGTTCACCAAAACCTATGACAGGGTCAAACGTTCTTTTTTCTAGGATGTTATGAAGCAAGACATCCGTAATTTTGTCGCTGAATGTGAAGTGTGTCAATGCAACAAGGGAGAAAGAGTCAAATATTCGAGCACACTACAACCGCTTCCGATTCCACCTACTATTTGGAAGGATATCTCTATGGACTTTATTATCGTCTTACCCAAATTGGGAAATAAATCAGTCATGATGGTGGTTGTGGATCGCCTTTCCAAGTATGCTCATTTCTACGCTCTTCAACACCCATTTAATACATCCACGGTGGCTCAAATTTTCATGGACCAAGTCTTCAAGATTCATGGCATGCCGCACTCTATTGTTTCTTATCGTGACCCAACTTTCACAAGCAATTTTTGGCAAGAACTATTCAAGCTACAGGGCACCCAATTGCATCTCAACACAACTTATCATCCCTAGACTGATGGTCAAATAGAAGTTCTCAACAAATGTTTGGAAACATATCTGAGGTGTTTTTCCTCTAAAAAGAAAAATCAGTGGGCTCAATGGTTACCCCTAACTGAATGGTGGTACAACACTTCCTACCATACAACTACACACATGACTCCTTTTGAAGCGGTATATGGACAGAAGCCACCTTCAGTTCTCTCATACTTACCAGGTACCTCAAAGGTCCAGGCGGTTGACCAAACACTTACAGTTTGAGAGGATATTCTCCATACCCTCAAAGAGAACTTGGTCATGGCACATAATCGCATTAAACAACAAGTAGATCAAGGTCACTCTGAATGTCAATTTGCAGAAGGGGATCAGGTGTTTCTGTGACTGCAACCATACAAGAAAACTTCCCTCAAGGATGAGCATTGTCAAAAGCTAGCACCAAAATTTTATGGTCCTTATACAGTTCTCAAGAGTGTGGGACAAGTCGCCTATCAGTTAGCTCTGCCCAGTCATTCGAAGCTACATCCTGTTTTTCATGTTTCATGCTTAAAGAAGGTGATTGGAACTAGGTGCCAAATTCAAACCAGCCTTCCTGAGTTAGCTGAAGAAGGATCCATTTGGCTACAACCAGAAGAAGTTTTGTACTAGCATGAGCGTCGCCTATGTCAGAGAACCATCAAGGAAGTGCTAGTCCAGTGGAAAGATACAACTCTAGTAGATGCCACTTGGGAACCAGCTACCATTCTGCAGCAGTTTCCACATCTCAAGCCTTGAGGAGAAGGTTATTTTTAAGGGGGAAGACATGTTAGGGTCCTAACCCGCACATAGGTAGAGCAATATATTCGGATGTAATAAAGGTCAATATGAATAAGGCATTTTAATAAAATAGAATAAGGCAGATGTAAGCAGACCTAATAGAAGCTTCCGCTTCTAGAAGGATCTTCCTCTAGATGCTTCTCTTGATATACATATTTAGTATAAATAAGGATCAAGGGTATGAAAACCCTAGCTTGGAGATTATTGTAATAGAGCGTTTCTCGACTGGAGGTTTCCCCCTCGAAGAGGCCCGTGAACATTGCTTTCTAAATCAAAGTGTTATATATGTTGTTGTTCTTATATCATTTCTGTGTTATTGTGGAGATTATGCTAGTTATATTACTGTTATTCTGCCATTTCTATCATTTTATTTCTATTCTTCATACTTTTTATATCTGGTATATTACATTCTCTAAGTTTGTCCTATTCTTTTCATGCCAAGTCCTCTGGCCTATCTCCTAAACACGACCCTTCCAAGTCCTCTACCAATTCAAGAGCGCAACCTTTCCAAGTTCTCTATCAAACAAAGAACGTGACCCTTTTAAGAAGGAATGTGACCCTTCTGAGAAAACGTGCGACCCTTCTTTGTAAGGAATAAAAATTGAGACCCTTTTGTGTGTTGGCGTGACCCTTCTGTGTGAAGGAAGAAAACATTGCGACCCTTTTCTATGTTGGTGCAACCCTTCTGTGTGAAGGAATAAACATTGCGACCCTTCTGTGTGTTGGTACGACCCTTCTATGTGAAGGAAGAAAAATTGCAATCCTTATGTGTGTTGGCGCGACCCTTCTGTGTGAAGGAAGAAAAATTGTGACCTTTCTATGTGTTGGCATGACCCTTCTGTGTGAAGGAAGAAAAATTGCGACCTTTCTGTGTGTTGGCGCGACCCTTCTGTGTGTTGGTGCGACCCTTCTATATAAGAGTGGAAAAATGCGACCCCACTTCAAAAAAATGTTGCCCTTCTGTGAAACAATGAATACCCTTCTGTGAAACAATGAATACCCTTATGAGAAACGATGAATTCAACCCTTCATAGGTCGACTGTCAATTTATCAATGTTAGTAGGGTTAAACATTATAATAGTGTGTCTAATATATGAGTGCATGCTACCAATATACTTTATAAGATTTCCATGATTATACAATGGAATTCATAAGGATAGTGCTCTCTTTTTTAATTCCTATGTATATACTTGAATATTTTGGCCTTTACCTTGCCTTAGATGCTGTCATTCTATAATTGGCGTTTGAGTATAAGCTAGTGGATAGAACTATTTTCGTATAGACTTAGTAAATTTATCCCAAGAAGAGATTACTTTACCCTTTTGAACAAGATCAACTTGCATATTACTCTCTCACCGTATCAAGGTTGGTTCATTTAGTCGAAGAGAAACAAGTTATATTTTTGTAGTGTCATCCATGATATTTTGAACCCTGCAATATACCTCTATTTGCACTATCTTGTTGTCTAATTTCTCGGCATTCAAGTCTCCATCATAGGTCGACAATTCAAAATTGACATCGAATTTTAATAAAGGAAGATTATGATCAGACTTCTTAGAGGGATTATTTTTATGTGAAGAATGTTCACTTCCCTTAGAAGAAGACGATGATGCAGATGATGGTGAAGAGGATTCTAAAGGACCACCTTCATTACCTCCTCCTTCCTCTTTGACTGGTTCAACTTTATCTGATGTGCCTTTCTCCTTGGCCTTCTCTTGACCCTCATACATTTATTCCACCATGGTTTTCATTAAATTAAAACCCTCGAAGAAATCATATTCAAATTTGTAAGGACCCAATTTTATCGATGAAGTCATTTCTCTTCGATGAGTAAAACTTCTTGAACCATTCTCTAGATTATAAATTGCAATTTTTCCTTCTCCTCGCTTGGATTTGGAACTTGTAATAATTCACTCACAAACACTTGTCAAACCTGCTATGATACCAACTTGATCCAAAATATCCTTAGATGCTTATTAATCTTTAAAACATAATAACATTTACTTGATCTTCGAAATAAAAATGATTGCTTTATTGTTTGCAATTTACATGTGAATTAACTTATCTATTCAAACACACTTTAAGGATGAATGTATTTCAAATAACTGAGCAAAAATAGAAAAAAAATATTGAAATCACACACACAAGTTTGATAAAAAAGTTCACCCAATTTGGGATAAATCTTTGGTTCTGCTTCCAATAGAGACCTCTTTATTAATGCTCAAATGCTTGTGTTTTACAAAGACGCTTTTCTGCATTGCTCAAAATCATAAACAAAGTGTGTCATTGAATCACTAGTAAAATTTTGATAAAAACGAGTATAAATTTCATAAAATTCTGTGTCAGAACGTTGTGGCATGCATTACGGTGCAACCTATAAGTCTAGTTACCCTTGAGCACAAACTTCGAGACTGTACTTTGTAATTATGAGTCTCCTTTGCCTATGTTCATGGACCATAAAATAGGGGGGTCGGTCTTAAGCCTCTACTTGAAACTATAGGGTGAACTTAAGTGTAAAAATACTTGCATCCCTTAACAATAGGCACCAATGGCGCATTGGTTGAGAGGTTGTGTTTCTTGGCGTTAGGTCATGGGTTCAAAACCCCATGACTTCCATGTTTTGTTACAATGATGGAATAGTATATATAGTATGGTTTAAACTATTGGTATTTAGTTGTAGCCCCCACGGAATTTGAGGGTCACAGTTGTATGTAAATCCACATGTGCTAGGGTCGAGGGCTTAGCCCTCAACCCTTTTTCCAGCCAATAATACAAATGACCAACTTAAAATATATATGACTCCTTATAAGGTTAAGACTCAATGATATGGAGCAATGATTAGGTCATTGGGTTGTTTAGCGGGAGACCTGGGTTTAATCCTCTGGACTCCAATTTTTTTTTGATAAACAACCTTATCCATAACTGGCCAATGGGAGGCTTCCACCTAGAAACTTCTCATTGGCTTATCATTGCCACGTGTCAAATGCATATTGGTGTCAATTGTATCACACGAGTTTCCAAGTCACATGCCTGGTTGGATATACGATCATGCCACATGTCACCTTGTGATGATACCATGTCATCAATGTATGATCGTGCCATGTGTCACCCTTGTAGTGGTGACACATGTCACCTTGACCCCTTTGACTTTGACTTTTTTCCTACTTTGACCTAAACTTTGACCACCCATAACTTTTGCATACGAGCTCCGTTTGAGGCGGTTTTTGCATTGTTTGAAAGCTATTCCCAAGATCTAAGCATTGATGTATTTTTAAAGATCATTCGTGATATTTTAATATTCAGAATTCTTGAATCCTTCTCGGCCTGTGTGAGCATTCCAAATCCTCCTAGACTTTTATGAGCGTTCCTAGATCATCCTGGATCATCTAGATATTCAAGAGATTCAAATATATTGTTGGAGGGGTTGGAATGGATAGAATGAGGTATTTTTAAGGTCTATGGCCCCTTGTGTTTCTATGTTTTTCACCTTCTACATACATGTTTTAAAGATTCGTGCTTGTTATTATTGTGAGAAGTTAGACACTAGTTTGAAAGGGGATGTGTTTCTTGGATTATTGGGTATTTGTATTCAAAGTGTTCATACTCATAGAAAAAATTCCATTGGAAAGGGATATTCTCATACTCAAGGGATTAAAGATTAATTCAACCTTCCATATTGAGTTGCGATTCCTCCTTGAGGCCCTTCTCTAAATCCATTTCCATGTAAATTCTAGCATGGGAATAAATCTTTTGTTTTTCCTTGGCTCGATCAATATAATGACCCAACTTATCTCCAATATATTTAAGACAAGATTCATCCTGGAATATGATAGGGAGGTGAAACAACCTATCACATATAGGGGAAACCAATGCTTCTATTTTTGGATCAAAATCAAGGGTCTAGTGGGAGAGGAACATCTCCTTGGATCCCATGAAATAGGGATCCAATTTGAAGATGAGATCTTTCTCCTCCTTGCTACTAAATAAAGATAGAAAGAAACCTATTCCCCAATTAAAACCATATATTTACCTGGGGCATTCCAGTGCTCCATGATCCATGCTTGGAATTCTCAAGGACTAAACCAAATCCCTATGAAATTTTCAATTAAAACCATAATAATGAATTTCTTTTTTGGTTCTCGAGCCACAATGTCCATCTTGGGGATGAGTTCTTCCTTTTTAGAAAACATATTATTCATTGGGTGCTTCTCACCAACTAGTTTCAAAGACCCGAAAAAGGATATAAAGCCTCCTCGTCAATATTGGAAGGTGCGTCCATGTTGAGTGTCAATGGAGATGACCACAACTCAATACAGATAAGAAAAAATCCAAGCTAGTAAACTAGCTCAACCAGAGTGACTATAGGAGCAATGATGGTGATTTCATTCATGGTGGTGGTTGTTTCAATATTGGAGGCAATTGTTACGAACTGCGGCTAGGTAAATCCCTATCCACCCCGGGGCATGCAGCTCCAACTCTTCATATAGATATTCTTGGAATGAATAATACAACAGGAAAACATTATTGGCAGCGTATGCACTCCTCGCGAGCACGATCGCCTCACAAAGGACCTTCTCTCTCTCTCTCTCTCTCTGCCTAAAGAACTCAACGGCTCTTCTATTTCCCTATCAGGAAGTCTGCACCCCACAGGTTCTCTTCGGCCCTCGCGACTTCACGAGTTCAGCAGTTGAATACTAAACTTCCGGATCCCCGAGATCCGATGTCCCGATATTTTCTTACGCTCTCGGGAATTTCTCCTTTTCGTGGCTTCGCGCTATCGCGACTTCGCGCCCCGTGACACTATGCCTTCGGGGTCCCAACCTCCGAGATCCGAAACGCCGAGATGCTGACAACTCGTGATCTCGCCACTCGCGAGACCAATCTCACGACTCTTCAACTCCTGAGACCCGATGTCCCGAGACCACCTACCACGTCAACCGAATATGGCCACACTATACACAGGATCATCGAGACTTCGCTTCTCGCAATATCACGTTTTCCTTTATACAAAGTAGGAGTCTTACCTCGCGAACTCCCGATGCATCGACCCACGAATAGAACCAATGTTCCTCGTAACTCCGATCGACGGTTCCCATTCAACTGAGCTTGGAACTTCCTTCTGCCTGCGCAGTAAACTTTATGTCCACGTTCCTTATTGCACAATGCTCGAACAAGAAGGGTCTCTCCATGAGACTCGTGCGCCAACCTACTCGCTTCTCCTCGACTTGTTCGCGCAACTTCCCTGTTTCCTTTTACTAACTTGGGAGGCCTATCCCTCCTGAGTTTTCACAACTTCAATGTCTTTAGGAAGAACTCTTGCACACACTCCTTGCGGAAAATCTTAAAACACACTAAGTGTTGAAGCCTCTCGACTCTGCGCACTCCTACGATAGAAGTCTACCAATGCTTGACTCAGAATCGCAACTCTGAGACTCCATCCAGCCTATGCATGCCTTGCACGGCTCCGGTACCAAGTCTTCACTTCTGAGAACTTAGAAGCATAAGTTCTCTCTACTTGAACCCTGCAGTCACGCACTCCTTGCGGACAAATTCAACTGCACTCCTTGCAGGAATTCTCTGGCTCAAGATAGAGAAACAATTGAAACTAATCCCTCGTTTTCACCGAATTCAATTCAATCATGAAATCAAATACACAGCATATAAAAGCAAGTGTATAGCAAGAAGCAAACATTTCAAGAACAGAATATCAACAATACACAGAGAATAACACAGCCATGGAATTGAATCAAGACTTCTTCTATTAATTCAATATCTGTACATGGAGGTTCTTCATACACTTCTCTATGTGTTCTCTTCAACAATATTGCTTCATCATCTTACAATGTACAAAGGAGGGTGTCTATATCCCGTTTTCCTCTCGAGATCTAACACTATCAAATCTAGAAATAAATGTTCTATCTACTTACATTAAATCTATTAAATGCCTCATCTAACTAAAGACGTGAGCTATCCGCTCAACAGTCCATTTACAATATACAAGTGCGTCGTCTCTTAAATGAATCATTTAAGATCGCGCAACAACTTCCAAGTGTTTTCCAAAATTTGTGCTGGCGCTATCCAGCTGTCTTTCGCTCGATGTGCTGGCTCGCTTGACGTGGGCGATGCTCCTGCATCATACTCCTTCGCTTGAAAATGTTCATGGGCTCCTATCCATGAGCTCCTGCACGGTCTGTCCATGCTTCTGTATGACTGCTTCGGTCTCCCAGCTAGCATCCTCCACGGGATGATTCTTCCATTTTACCAGATACTCAAAATACTTCTTTCGTCTGGTCTTCTTTCCTACTCGCTTGTCCAGTATGTACTCCATCTGCGGATTTTCTGCTACTGGTAATTGCTTCTTCCAATGGACCACTGGTTCCTCAGTTCCAGTCTCTACTTCCCCAGCCGTGTATGGGTATAAATCCAAAACATTAAATATCGGAGATATTCCGATGCCATCCGGCAACTCAACTTCATAAGCGTTCTCTCCGAACTTCTTCAGGACTCTGCATGGCCCAATTTTCTTCATCTTCAATTTGTTATATGTCCCCCTCGGGAACCTTTCTTTTCTCAAGTGTGCCAGAATGAGATCACCAACTTCAAACTGAAGTTGTCTCTTCCGCTGATCAGCTCTGCGCTTATATTCCTGATTTCATTTCATCAGTCTTTCCTTCACCTGACTGTAAAGTTCCTTCATTGCCTCAACAAATTCTTCTGCACTAGCGCTGCTAGTCATAGTCTGTTCTGACTCCCTGAGTTCAAAAACTCCCCTCGGTTGTGTCCCATACACAATCTGAAATGGACTCTTTCCTGTACTTTGATTCACAGAGTCATTGTATGCAAATTCTGCCTGCGGCAATATGTTGTCCCAGCTGGTATGGTGTTCTGTCACCAAGCTTCTCAATAGATCTCCCAGACTTCTGTTGACCACCTCGGTCTATCCGTATGTCTGCGGATGGTAAGCTGAACTAAAAGCCAAAATAGTCCCTAGCTTCTTCCATAGCGTCCTCCAAAAATGTCCTATGAATTTGGTATCCCTGTCCGAGACTATGCTTCTCGGCAATCCATGAAGTCTAACAATCTCTTTGAAAAACAAATTCGCGATGTGCGTCGCATCGCTGGTCTTCTGGCATGGAATAAAATGTGCCATCTTAGAAAACCTGTCCACCACCACAAATATGGAATCAACCCCTCTCTGCGTTCTTGGCAGTCCTAATACAAAGTCCATACTTATTGCCTCCCATGGCCTCTCCGGTATGGGTAAGGGTTGATAAAAACCCGCGTTCTTCTTTCGGCCCTTCGAGTGTTGACAAATTCAACACCTGTCAACAAATTTCTTGACAGCTTCTTGCATGCCTGGCCAAAAATATGATTCGCTCAACTTTGCGAATGTTTTGTCATGGCCAAAATGTCCTGCTAAACCACCGCTATGTTTTTCCTTCACCAAATTCTCCCTCATGGAGCATTTTGGAATACACAGCTGATTGCCCCTGAACAACAATCCTTCTTGGATCATGTAATCTATCCATGGGCTCCGATCTCTAAGAACTGGGATCTCGACTGCCTCGTATGCCTCTCCGAAATCCGCATCACCTGCATACATATCTCTAAGATTTTTGAAACCCAATGTTCTAACTCGGAACTCGTAACAAACATTTCCTGCTCAAAGCATCAGCCACTTTGTTAGCAGTTCCTGCAATGTGTTTGATTACAAATGTGAAATTCTGCATGTACTCTACCCATTTTGCATGTTTCTGGTTCAACTTCTCTTGTTGACTCACAAACTGCAATGCATGATTATCGCTGTACAATACAAATTCTTTTGGGATTAAGTAATGCCTCCATTTTTTTAATGCCTATATGATGGCATAAAACTCTTTATCATATGTGGAGTATTTCATCTTTTCTTCATCCAGCTTCTCACTGAAATATGCAACTGTCCTGTCATCCTGACTTAAGACCGCTCCTATGGCATAACCACTGGCATCACATTTCACCTGAAATGTCTTCTGAAAATCAGGCAACACCAGAATTGGTTGCTTCGTGATCTTTCGCTTCAACATATTGAAGCTCCTCTCAGCCTCTGTTGTCCAGTGAAAAGTCTTATGTCGCTTCTTCACCGTGTCCATCATCGCTGCACTAATTCCACTGAAATTTCAAATGAACTTTCGGTAGAAACTAGCCAAACCATGGAAACTCCTCACCTCAAAAACATTTCTCGGTGATGGCCAATTTTTTATCACGTCCACCTTCTCAGGATCCATCTTCAACTCATTCGCTGAGATAACAAAACCCAAATAAATGAGCTTTGTCTTCATGAAGGAGCACTTCTTCATATTGATCAATAGCTTCTCCTGCTGCAGTCTTCTCATCACAATGAACAAATGTTTCAAATGTTCATCCTTCGTCTTACTGTAGATCAATATGTCATCCAAGTATACGACAATAAATTTCTCGATGAATTCCCTCAGGACTTCATTCATCAGTCTCATGAATGTGCTCGGCGTGTTTGTCAAGCCAAACGGCATGACCATCCATTCGTATAAACCTTCGTTCGTTTTGAATGTTGTCTTCCACTCATCACCCTCTCTCATGCGAATCTGGTGATATCCGCTTTTGAGATCTATCTTTGAAAATAAATTTTCCCCACTCAGGCAATCCATCAGATCATCCATTCTCAGCAGTGGAAATCTGTACCTGATGGTGATTTTGTTAATCACTTTGGAGTCTGTACACATTCTCCAGCCTCCATCCTTCTTTGGACTTAGTACTGTCGGAACAACACACGGGCTTAGACTCTCCCTGACCAGTCCTTTATCCAATAAATCCTGGACCTGGTTCTTGACCTCCTCATTCTCTTGTGGCGTCAATCTGTACGCAGCCTTATTCGGAAAAATGGCTCCTGGTATGAGGTCAATATGATGACTCACACTCCTCATCGGTGGAAACGAATGAGGTAATTCATCCACGATGATGTCAGCGAACTCTCCTAGCAATTCCTGAATCTCATCCGGTAAGTCATCCACTCTTGTGCTAGTCAGGACAATTCTCGGCTTCCTGACCACAAAGAATTGTGGATCCTCCTTCTTCTCCATCTCTGTGAGAAGCTCCTTCCCACTCATGAGAAGTATTGTGTTGTTTTCTTCCGGCTTCACCTCTTTATCTTTTATCGGAAGCAACTTATGTATTCTCCCATTATTATCCAGTGTATAGGTGTTCATCTTTCCATCATGAATCACATTTTGGTCATATTGCCATGGTCTACCCAGCAATACATGACATACGTCCATGGGAATGACATCACATAGAATCTGATCATTATAATTCCCAATTTTAAATTCAACTAAACACTGTTTTGTGACACTTACCCGGTGTCCTTTCTGCAACCATGAGACTTTGTACGGACTCTGGTGATTGGTTGTTTTCAGCTCCAATTTCTCCACCATCTCGGTCGAAACGAGATTATCGGTTCTTCCGCTGTCCACAATGACCTTGCATTTCCTGTCCTTGGCTGTGCAAGCCATTCTGAACAGTCTGCTCCTCTGCACTGAACTTTCCATCTCCTTCTTAGGTGTCAAAAGGACTTTATGCATCCCAAGCGATCTTCTGCTGTCTGCATCTTCTGACTCAGCATCACGCCTCTGCGCCTCAGTGATGTGAGTTTCCCCTATGTCCTTATTTTTCTCTAGAAACTCGAATGACTTGTGCCCATTCTTTCCACATGTAAAACATGTGATTTCTCCTCCTCTTCATATACCTCGACCTCTAGTACGAGGAAGAGTGTTCGCATCAGCATATCCACCTTGCTGATCATTATGTTGTCCTCTTGGCTCAACATATGGTTGCCTCTGTTGTGAGGTTCCACCTCTTTCAACCTTACCCTGAGGTCTCTTCCATTCCTCTTTGGGCTTCTGATATTTCTCCTGGGCAACTGCCTTGCCTCTGGGCTGACTCCTGCCTCTCACTCGCTATCCTTGTTTTCGGCTCAGCTTCTCCTCAGCTTTCAGATCCATCTGGTACGCATCCTCAACTGTTCGGATGGTTACCATGCTTAATTCATCTTGAATTTCATACCTCATGCCATTCAGATACCTGGCCACTTTCTCATCATCGCTCTCCCGATGACCTGCTTGGATATTGAGTTTATAAAACTCTTTGGTGTACTCCTTTACCGTCATCAACTTCTGTCTCAGGTTCTGCATTCGCCTGAACAGTGTGATCTGGTAATCTCATGGGATGAACTTCGCCTTCATCTTCGCGATCATCCTATCCCATCTTTTAATCTTTTGTTTGCCTTTGGAACGTCTATCTGCCTGTAGCTCGTCCCACCATAATGATGCATGTCCTTTCAACTTAGTGATAGCATGCCTCACCTTCTTGCCTTCTTCGATATCCTCATAATCAAAGTAGGTTTCAAGAGCTCGGATCCAGTCCAGCAATTCTTCTACATCCAAGCTTCCTTCATAGACTGGAATGTCCATTTTGGTCTTGGAACTCATCCTGGAAATAGCTTTGATCAACCGTTCGGTTGATGCATCCTCTGCTGTGACCTCTTCATCATGTCCAACTTCTTCTTCAACCTCGGAATCACTAATATCCCATGCGCCAGCTCCGCGTCTTTGTGCTATCTCCATCTCCTTGAGTCTTGCTCGGAGATCTCTCATTTGGCGCTCCATTTCTGGGTTTCCTGCCAGCCTGCCTCTTCTCCTCACTTCCCTGTCCTCTGGGTCAGGTGACTGTCTTTCTCTTCTGGGCAGTATGATGTAACACCTTCCCTGCTACAGAAAGCAAAGAAATCCCCACTCTGATACCACTTGGCGGCGTACGCACTCCTCGCGAGCACGATCGCCTCACACAAGACCTTCTCTCTCTCTCTCTCTCTCTCTCTTCCCGAAGAACTCAATGGCTCTTCTACTTCCCTATCGGGAAGTCTGCACCCCATAGGTTCTCTTCGGCCCTCGCGACTTTGCGAGTTCAGCAGTTGAATACTAAACTTCCGGATCCCTGAGATCCGATGTCCCGATCTTTTCTTACGCTCTCGGGAATTTCGCCTTTTCGTGGCTTCGCGCTATCGCAATTTCGCGCCCTGTGACACTATGCCTTCGGGGTCCCAACCTCTGAGATCTGAAATGTCGAGATGCCGACAACTCATGATCTTGCCACTCGCGAGACCAATCTCACGACTCTTCAACTCCCGAGACCCGATGTCCCGAGACCACCTACCACGTCACTCGACTATGGCCACACTATACACGGGATCGTCGAGACTTCGCTTCTCGCAATCTCGCGTTTTCCTTATACAAATTAGGAGTCTTACCTAACGAAATCCCGATGCGTCGACCCACGAATAGAACCAATGTTCCTCGTAACTCCGATCGACAGTTCCCGTTCAACTGATCTTGGAACTTCCTTCCTCCTGCGCAGTAAACTTTATGTCCACGTTCCTTATTGCGCAATGATCGAACAAGAAGGTCTCTCCACGAGACTCGTGCGCCAACCCGCTCGCTTCTTCTCGACTTGTTCGCACAACTTCCCTGTTGCCTTTTACTAACTTGGGAGGCCTATCCCTCCTGAGTTTTCACAGCTTCCATGTGTACCAGAAGAACCTTTTCTCACACTCCTTGCGGGAAATCTTAAAACACACTAACGGTTGAAGCCTCTCGACGCTGCGCCCTCCTGCGACATAAGTCTACCAATGCTTGACTCAGAATCGCAACTCTGAGACTCCGTCCAGCCTGCGCAGGCCTTGCATGGATCTGGTACCAAGTCTGCACTTCTGAGAACTTAGAAGCAAAAGTTCTCTCTACTTGAACCCTGCAGTCACACACTCCTTGCGGACAAATTCAACTGCACTCCTT
>JZKD02S2161944.1:234841-247000 GCA_000966675.3 Picea glauca
TGCTATAAACCACAAAGATGAATTTCTTCCCAACTTCTTTGTTAAAATGAATAGTTTTGATTACTTGTTTATTTTTTTAACAATAGACAAGTTTACCTGTAACTTGTGTTTGCAATGTGTTTGCAATACTTGTTGAATAGGATGAAGGTGCTGATTCAATATCTTGCTTTTAACTAGTGGTGTGCCATATTAGTTTATGTATTTCATAGAAAGGGGAACAACCTAAAGGTATTGATTCATTATCCTTCTTTTAACTGGTGGTGTGCCATATTCTTTTATGTATTTCACAGACAGGTGCAATTATCTCCTATATTTCTTACTTCATAGTATATGCCTCATGCATAATGAAACTACTGTGTTTTATTGAAGTTTGTTGCTTCATAGTGTATTCCTCATGCATAATGGAGTTATTGTGTTTTATTGAAGTTTGTTGTGGTATTTGTTTAATGTTTGATCAAAGAAATTTTCTCAAATTTATCTTATTTGTATGAACAAGATAGACAAATTTTGCAACTTTTCTTTATAAAAAACAGTATATAACATGGGATTTTAATTTCATCATTTCTCTGCTTTCTTATAAACCACAAAGACAAGGTTCTTCACAACTTCTTTGTTAAAATGAATAGAAAAATGAATACTTGTTGAACACGTTGAAGGTGTTGATACAATATCTTACTTTTAACTAGTGGTGTGCCATATTAGTTTATCTATTTCACAGACAGGTGAACAAGCCGAAGGTGTTGATTCAATATCTTGATTTTAACCAGTGACATGCCATATTAGTTTATGTATTTCACAGACAGGTGCAATTATCTCATGTCCTTCTTGCTTCATAGTATATGCCTCATTCATAACGTAACTACTGTGTTTTATTAAAGTTTGGTGCTTCATAATGTATGTCTCATGCATAGTACAAGACCACTGATAGTGAGTATTTTTAGAAGATTTTGGTCTATTTAGTAATTTATACAAAATTAATGATAACATGTTTTTTTCTACAATATTCTATTATTGATAACATTGATAACTATTAGACTAAGAGTTGGTTGTGTGAGCAATATACCTATGTTGAGGTGCGGAAGCTATATCTGCGTGGACTATATGTATGTGCGAAAGATATATATGTTTAACAATATTTTTTAAGTTAAGCACATGCATAAAATTATTTTGTTCACTTTATATACTTATTTTTTAATATATGTATATACGTAAAAGCATTGAGATATCTAAAAAGTTAGAACATTTTTATTTTAATGTTTGTTGATTATCAACAAAAGAAAGTTATTTTATGTATGTATTTTATGTGTGTAAAATAAATATTAATATTTAAAAAAAAAATCATATTAATTTATTTTTTAAGAATGTTTTTCATATTTATGCATATGAAAATAATTTTGATTAATATAATCTTAAATTATTAACATATAATTCAATTATTGATAACATTTTCCCCTAAGACACTCTCATCCAAGACTGTATGCATATGCATAACAATATTCTACTATTGATAATATTGATAACTATTTGAAGTGTAGAGATGTGGGAGTATATGCATATGCATAACAATATTCTATAATTGATAATATTGATAACTATTAGACTAAGAGTTGGTTTTGTGGGTGATATACCTGTGTTGAGGTTTGGAATCTATATTTGTGTGGAATATATGTCTATGTTGAAGATATGTATGTGCGGAAGATATATATGTTTAACAATATTTTTTAAGTTAAGCATATGCATACAATCATTTTTTTCACTTTATATACTTATTTTTTAATATATGTATATAAGTAAAAGCATTGAGATATCTAAAAAGTTAGAATATTTTTCTTTTAATGTTTGTTGATTATCAACAAAAGAAAGTTATTTTATGTATGTATTTTATGTGTGTAAAATAAATATTAATATTTAAAACATTTTTCATATTAATTTATATTTTAAGATTTTTTTTCATATTTATGCATATGAAAATAATTTTTATGAATATAATCTTAAATTATTAACATATAATTCAATTATTGATAACATTTTCCCCTAAGACACTCTCATCCAAGACTGTATGCATATGCATAACAATATTCTACTATTGATAATATTGATAACTATTTGAAGTACAGAGTTGTGGGAGTGTATGCACATGCATAGCAATATTCTATAATTGATAACATTGATAACTGTTAGACTAAGAGTTGGTTGTGTGGGCGATATACCTGTGTTGAGTTTTGGAAGCTATATATGTGTGGAATATATGTCTATGTTGAAAATATGTCTGTGTGGAAGATATATATGTTTAACAATATTTTTTAAGTTAAGCATATGCATAAAACCATTTTGTTCAATTTATATACTTATTTTCTAATATATGTATATACGTGAAAAAATTGAGATATTTAAAAAGTTAAAAGATTTTGTTTTTAATGCTTTTTTATTATCAACAAAAAAAGTTATTTTATATAAGTATTTTATGTGTGTAAAATATATATTAATATTTAAAACATTTTTTGTATTAATTTATTTTTTAAGTAAGAACCAATTTCATATTTATGCATATGAAAATATTTTTTATTAATATAATCTTAAATTCTTAACATATAATTCAATTATTGATAACATTTTCCCCTAAGACACTCTCATCCAAGACTGTACGCATATGTATAACAATATTCTATTATTGATAATATTGATAACTATTTGAAGCACATAGTTGCGGGAGTGTATGCATATGCATAACAATATTCTATTATTGATAACATTGATAACTATTAGACATAGTCTTGGCTGTGCTGGGGATACACACTTTTGTGGAGGTGCAGAAGCTATATCTGTGCAGTCTATATGTCTATGTCGAAGATGTATCTATGCGGAAGATATATGTTTAATAATATTTTTTTAAGTTAAACATATGCATAAAAACATTTTTGTTCACTTTATTTATTTATTTTTTAATATATGTATATAAGCAAAAACACTGAGATATCTAAAAAGTTAAAATCTCTTGTTGTTAATGTTTATTGATTATCAATAAAAGAAAGTTATTTTATGTAACTATTTTATGTGTGTAAAATAAATACTAATATTTGAAACATTTTTTATATTAATTTATTTTTAAGTAAGAAATATTTGCACATTTGTTGGTTATTTATTCTTCCTTCTCTACCATCTGAGTTATTGACCTAGGGTTCATGTCTTTTCGGGTTTCCAACAAAGCCTCTAAAACTATCAGCCCTCCTGGTGAACCAGAAGGCAACACAACACACAAAATGCGTTGTGCAGTCTCACGCGAGATAGCTTTAAATGGGTGGTTGTAAGACTCGGGTGTTTACAACCCATGATTGAGTATGAGATAGAGGTTCGTTATTTAGGGACAACTATTATAAATGGTGATTGCAATCTACTATTATTCGTGATTATGCATTGTCTTCAAATTTTATTCCCTTAACACACCACTGTATTCCATAACAATATAATAACTCATTCATTAATCACAATAATTAACTGATGAAAGAAAATAAAGACATACATGCATTCATCACATTACACAGATATTACCGTGGTTCACCCCCTCCTGGGCTACGCCCACAAACATTTGGCTCTTGGATATTTTATTATTGTAGTTCTGCATCTCCAGTGCCGCGTGCTTACAATTCTCCTCAGATGGGTAAGTTCTATGTCAGGCGAACTAGATCGCACCAGGCTCCTCAGCCTGCGGTCTAATCCTTAGATCTTCCTTTTCTCCTCTCCCCTATAGCTCAACATCTTACAAAATATTTCATCACAACATTACATATCGTATCGGCTCGTACATAACCAATATGAACAATACAAAAGTGAACTAATCAGGAACCAACCTTACACAACACAAAAAGGGAACCCGCTATTATAACTACATATCTATATTTTTGTCTATCGGGCTCTTCAACCATTTACAATGTATTACAAAAACCCTAACCCTACCAACGTTAGGTCTTCCTCCCATGCACGCATGTTGTTCTTCCTTTCAGCTATCGCTTTCCTTTTTCACGCTTCCTTGCATGCCTGCGTGTTGTGTTTCCCTCCAGTTGTTACTTTAGTTTCCACATTCTTTCTTTCCCCATGATCATCCTTTTTTCCACTTCGGCCTTCTACCAACAGGCCCCCAACACTGACATGTGGCTCTTCCTAAGATACCTAATCCTTTTGAGCTTCCTCGGTCTCCTTGGTGATCGTATGGAACTTTTCCTTGAGCTTTGCTGCTTTTGTCAGTTCCTGCATGGTATTCTACTTGATGGTGTCCACTACCTGGGTGCCACTTCGTCGTTGATCAATCCTTCACATTATGCCTGGGTCTATGTTATTTATGTCTTAACTACCTCTGTATGTGCGATTACTTTGGCTACCCATTCCTGTAATGGCTCTATTTGAGCCTGACACTCTTGTTTATGTGTTTGTGTAGTGATGAGTTATGCCTGCATCTTCTTCATCTCCTACATCCCTTTGACTCGTTTTGGGATTGGTATGGTCTTTTGCCTCTGCTTGAGCTCTTAGATTGCTGCATTGATCCTTTCCTCTTCCTGGTCCCATCGTTGGACCCATGGATCCTCCTCCAACTTTGTCCAAAGTTGCGCTACTTTATCGAACAAGTCAGTTGTTGTGCTAACCTGCTTCTCTATTTCCTGCAGTTGCATTGTTTCTTCCTATTTCCTTTGCTCCTTAACTACTAGTGGAGTGGTTGGTGTGAGTTTTTCTCAGAGATTCTCGATCTCCTTCTGATATTGATCCATTGATTGCACAATCCGATCAATCTTTTCCATGGTTGCAACTTCCTCGTTCTGTGTGGCCTGTGGAATCTTCTCATAAGTTCTTGCCACTTCCTGCTCCAATCCTTTTAGGCACTACCTTTCTTCCTTGGTATCATATTTGGCCTTCTCGTAGGCTACTTTCAATTCATCTTGTTCCTTTGTTGCCTGCTTCAATTTGATTAATTGTCTATGTGTGTGAGACTGTACCTTGTGGTTGACGTTCCCCTGCAACTTGTGTAATGCTCTTGATGGTATCCTTGTCAACACAAGTTGGATTTGGTTCAAGTCTTTCAAGGGTGTCTTCCCCACAATTTCGTCCATGTGCAACATGCTGGGGTTGATATGGAATGTTGTGTGTGGTTGCAATATCCCCTTGTTTGTCTGTCGATCTTCCTCTTGCACTGTTCCTTCTGTCTGCGGTGTTGATGGATCTATGCCCCTATTGCGTCTTGTTATCTGTGCTTCCTCAAATTTCTTGAGGAACTCCCCCATTTCTACCAACTCTTTTTGCAGATTGTCCCTGTGATGTGTTGCATGGTTGAAGTCCTCTGCTAGACAATCCTGAACCATTATGGTGATCATTTATCCATCATCCTTTGTGATCGTATAGTCATGTGATGTTCGATGTTCCTTTTATTTCTTGTGCGCACCTCCTTCCTGTGTGACTGATCTCTTAGTTCCCCCTGATTCCTATGTGTTGGGATTTGGGGTGGTCTCCTGCACTCCCTTAGCCTGTTTATGCTACCCGTAGGTTGAATGTGTAGTCTCTTTCTTCCCCTTTTAGGTTCTTATCTTCTTTGACCCTTCGTCTACCTGATTTGGTGTGCCTTGGCCCATTCTTGGTTTCTTGGGCACTTGGATTTCCAGAGACTACATTTCCACTTGCTCTACCTCTCCTTCTATTGTTATTTCCGGTACTTCCTAGGTAATTCTTGGGATTCTCCATTAATCAGGACATTTGTTGATGATGATGTTGATGTCAACCTCTGTGATGCAGTAGCACATATGTAGCCACTATTTATCTAGATCATGCCTTGCTTCTATCCACATTGTTTGTCGTGTGGCCTGGAAATTGGCGATGTACGCATATCGCACGACAACCTCTGGTGTTATTCTCCATGATCAGCTGATGGATTCATGTATGTCTTGTAGGTATTCTTCAAATATGATCCCATTCTCCCTCTTATGCCTGACATGCAACCTGACTCTCAGCAATAGGTATCTTGCTTCCGCTGGCTGTGGTCTCGTACAAAAAATTACATACCCTGGTTCTCTCCATCCCATGAAGGCTATTAGGGTGATCAACCATGAGTAATGGAACTCTGTGCCTAGGTCCTATGCATCTTTGCAGTCCTCTTGGAACAATTTCGATAAATATGGCACCCAGCTCATTGAGGTTCCTTCTGCGCACTAAGATGCAACTACAATGACACCAGCTAGTACTTCCTCTTTCCGACATTTTCTTAACAATTTACAGGATAAGATTTTTGCGCCCAATTGTGTGGTTGCATTATTGATTCGTTTGATCATGATGAATTTTGTTCCCCTAACGGTGCCATACTTATTCTTCATTTATTCTATCAACGCTTTCTCCTCGGATTTGTCATCCAAAATCAACATGGGATCCATACCCTGGGTCGGTAACCCTATTATTTGTGTGATAAGCTTGACAATTATGGGGACGGGTTTGTCCAACCATATGTCCTCTCCATGTGTGACTATTAAAAACTGCTTGATGCATGTTGTTGTGTACTGGCCTCTGCCAAAATGTGGTAGGTTCAATAGACCTAATATTATTGTTTTCTCCAGCTCAATTGCCCACTAGTATGGCTAGTTAATCGGTTCTCCAAGCTGAGTCGTGCCTATGTTCTATATAAAGACCCTATGTGCAAGTTCCGAGAACTTGGTATCGTCTGACACATCGTGGTATGAATATTTGAGCTTCCCAATGTGGCCCAGTATCTCTGGTCCTACCTGTACTTCAGCCGGTATGAGGGGTAGAACAATTTCTCCTCTAGGTTTCTTGCTAGGTGAGCTCGGTATTTGTACTTTGTCTTCCTACTGTGCTAGCTAGTTCAAAGTTCCAGCAACTTCTGGCTTCTCCCTCATCAGCCATTTTGGCCAAGATGAGGCATCTTTAGTGGTCTCCCCTGTTGGTTGTCCTTAGATGGTCATTTGAGACCCATCTGTCTCCACTGCTGCTTCCAGATTCTGTGTCGTTCCATTAACTTCCAGGGTTACTTCGCTGCTTCCTGGTTGCACTTCCTTTTGGGTTTCCTCTTCCTAGATTTGATGCTACTGCGCCACTGTGGGTGTATCCACTTTCATGGCCTCTACTTCTGGTTGTTGAATCTCTTCCAGAATCGGTGTAGAATTTGTCGGTATCATCTCCGGGGATGGGATTTTGTTGATATCAATGATCTCTGGTTGTTTTTGTTCATTCTCTTCCAACGGTCCTCGTGACCTAGTTTGAACCCTAGTTGGTCTGGCAGTCTGGCTTTCTTCTACTGGCTTCAGTGGTGCCATGGTGGTGGCTATCAAACATTTGTTGGGTTCAAATAACTTATGTGATCTTTGTAGTCTCTCTCTGTGCATTTTGGCTGCTATTATTCTTTGTCTGTTCTCCTTTCATGAATAAACTAGTTTCTTCCATGCTCGCGTGTTGTATTGGCTTGCCATGAAGCTTGTCGAGGACGCTTTATTCATTATTGGTTTAATTCACCATAACTGTGGGTTCAAAGCATCTATAGTGGTTTCATACTTTCCATTACGCTTTCTTTTCCATCTCCAGTTGCCGCGATTAATGTGATGTCCCATCGGTCCTTGTCATCCTTTAATTCTGCCTAGTGTTGTCCTATCGTACTTGTTGTATTCTTTTCATCACCTAAATGAGCAAAATAAGGAAAATTACAAGTCCAGTTGGGTTAGACAGACAGGACAGAAATGAGTGCAAGAGTTAGAAACATCAAGCACAATAAGAAAATAAACAACTAATCTAAAAAAATTAAAGAAACTAAACTAATGTGCATAAGCGAAATGAAACAAAAGAAAGACCGATATTCATGCCACCAATGGATAGATTGTATTAGTGGGAAAACACCAAAGAGAAAGTGAGACTTATGGGTCCCCTCTTCCTCCAAGGGAGGGCTCTTGAACCCCCACTGATTGAGCTCTTATTACAAATAAAAAACTAAAAGGAAATGGTGAAGAAATCCAAATCTCATTCACTCAAGAGGTGATGCGAATGGCTAAATGAAATTATGCTTATATGCTCCAATGAGGAAAGAGGTTCCTTGCAAGAGAATAGAGCGAATATAAAAATACAAATAGATTCTTGGAAATATAGTGCACCCATGGCCTCTTTTTATAGAAAAGATTTGAGGCATTATCCAACCGGTCTTTAGTATGAACAAGGGGCCCTTTAGGGCACCTTTAGGTATTTGACCAGCCCCCCACTCAGATTCATCTCGGATTTTGGGGTCAAATTGACTTGGGAGCTGAACCAGAAGTGGGTGGGAGGCCAACCAGAATCATTAATGCACCGTTCTAAAGTGTGCACAACTTTTTACATCCACATTCGCACATTGGGCGCATGTGCACTTTTATAGAGTTTTCGACTGGCGCACATGCACGTGCTCCCTTTGCACTCTAAGTGCATGCTGATTTTATAACCAATTGTATAGTTTGTGGCCTTTGGAAATGAATTTTTTGGACCATGGATCAACTTTCAGTCATAACAGATTCCCCCTGATGTGTGAGGTTAGGAGCATACAGATAGCCAAAATACATCAATGTTTCTTCTATTGAGAGTACCATTGTAATAGAGAATGTTGAGAGGAGTTGAAAGAGAAACCCATTGGAGGGAGAGGGGAAACTATGGGACCCAAACCTTTTGATAAGGTGTGAAAAAAACAAAACTGTGCATACAAACAAGGCGGGCATGCCTCATGCTCGTGTCATGTAACTCAAAAAATGTGTAAGACAATAACTGAAGTGGTATGTTGACGTAGATAATTGCAGCTCCCTCCAAGGTGGTTTGATAATGGCATAGGACGATTCTGATGGTGAACATACTCTCAAAAGAGGTGATGATACCTGTAAGAAGTGTCGATAATTTGTGGGCATTGATAGCCCAACAAATTTCAGAGGTCTTCGGAAAATATAAAAACAACTGCAATGGTCGCAAAGTAAGACCCACTGTAACATGAGATAAAGTTGAAGTCGAATGTTCTGGGGGTCAATGAAAACAGAGAACAATGGTGTTTTTCTCTCTGTCGTCCGAGACTCCTCATTGTAAAGGGAATGAGAGTCAAGATACTGTCACCCTCGTGGAAACTATGTTGATGTTGACAGAAAGGGAGACGTGACTCCAAGAAGCAAAGGGCTTCACGAAATCCACTGTATGAGATCAAGAATCGAGAAGCTTCATGGACGAAGGCAAGAGGCAGTGAGACTCCAGACTGCCCTTGGTTGGGGATATATGTGAAGTATGAGTGGAAACAACCGTGAAACTGAATCTAGTGTCAGGGGGACAACTAGACGTGGGTTAAATTGTGCCAGAGGCATGAAAAAGTGGACAAACTCAGAGATCATAGGTATATGGACCATTGGATACTCAGGGTTTATGGACTAGGTCAAGCAAAGTAGGAGGTAATGAATACCCCAACCAAGGTCGACACGGGTTGCGTTGCCGGAAAAGAAAGGTCGCTAAGGGAGACAAAAAAAACTACGTAAATGTGAGAAACAAAGGCTTTGTACAATTTCCAAATGAATAAATAATAATTTGGGATAAGTGTGCAACTACAGAAATAGGTTCCCTAGTGAAAGATGGCTTGGCTTGTGAGGGCACAAGTTGCGTTGAGAATTGGTGGAGGGTGGGGAGCCCATAGGTGGGTTTATGTATGAAGTAAATGAGTGAAGGGGAATTTGCAGATGGGAAAACTGATTGTGGATGAAATGGAGGGCTCATGATACTGCAGTGGTGTAGTCAAATTGAAACCATGATGAGATATCTTGGGAGTCCATTGGGAAATCTAGGAAAAAATGAGGCGGAGTATGTGGCTGATTTGCGAACATGCATAAGACTACTGGGACTCCCAACCCTAGGGGATGAAAACAGCATGAGTGTCAAAGTGAAAAAGGGGACTATAATTGGAACAACTCATGTAGGAGAGAGTCCTACCAGTTGATAGTACTGAAATGCAGTGGAGGTGTCAATACTGCAGAGCCGAATGGGGGAGATCCTAGAGGCAAATGTCGGAGGGTGTGACTGGGAGATTCAATTGATATTCAAATGGAATGATTACATGCCAGTGTCGATCATATACCTGAAGGGGATATGTTGATTCATGATGACCAAGTACCTACACACATAAAAACCGAATACCCAACGTGAAAATTATATGAAGATAAAGAACATATAATAGTTATTCAAGAATTTTGAATATAAGCATACGTACCTGGGCAAAATCTGACAAAAATGTGTCCTTTGGGGCCAAGGATGGATGGTGACCCAGGGGATATGATTGTGTAGGGGGTGGGGTCTTGATCTCATGGCTGAAGACGGATCAGAAAATGGATGACCGAAGCTCCTGTAATTGATCCTGGAAGTTTGGCAAAGGGGACTATATATAGTTGTAGGGCCCACAATGCCACCTCATTTGTACCTACTGTTCTAGTGAGTTTACGAGAGGTTTCAGAGGATATTTGGAGATTCTGGGAGATCGAGCCAGCCAATTCAGGATTAGTGAGTGCTAGGTTAGTGGTCGTATCCTCCTGCATAATAATTAGGATTTATTTTTTGGGCAGGGCCGTACGGATGGTCTTACAGAAGGACTTTGTGAGTGTGGGCCCCCGAGTGCACGGGCGATCGAAATATTCACATGCATGAGTGCATGATTGTAGGGGGGACATCCGTGCATGGGGGCACCTGAAGGGGGAAAACAGGCATGCATTGGATGTTTGCTTGTTCGAAGAACAACTACGCATTAGGGCGCAGCTGTGTCCCTGACAATTGTGCATGTGTGCGCAATTGTGCAGCATAAAAACACACTTGAATGCATGCCTATGTGTGTGACAAGGGCGGATGCATGTGCCTATGTATATCTGACAGTTGCACATGAGTGTGCAACTGTGGGATGAACAGGTGCACATATGTGCGCGCCTGTGGGTAAAAAATCTACGCACTTGAGGCAAAGATGAGGGGTGTAAAAACTGATCTTTTTTAGACTTTTGGTGTTTTTATGGATTGTGATGTCTAATCAATTAAAGTATATGTGGATGTAGGTGAACAATTGACAATTCCATTCCACTATAGGGAGAGAGGCTGGGCATGCGTGAGAGAGGCGGTGAGAGATGAGGAGTCGGGTGTGCGGGGACCTTTGGCAGCCTATGGGTTGCTAAAGTTCTTCAACTGTTCATTGGTGCATGCAAAGGAGTATCTACTGTAGTTCCTGATATCGATGTGGAGCCCTGATCTACAGTGATTCATTGTGTGAGGTGAGCATATCGCATTCTCTGCAACAGAGGATGTGTATTTTTTGACTAGGCTCCCTTTTTGGGGAATCCCACTACCTGCTAAGCTTGTGTTACCCAGGGATGGACAGTTGGCTGACCTAGCCCAGACATATTGTTCCAGAGAGGACTTCATGTCGGGATCGGTGGTGAGTATTGGGGCGATGGAAACCCTTGTACATGGTTGCATGGCAGCGATGAATGTGAGGGTTTATGGCTCTTTAGCTACTCAACGGATCAGTGATGGTCAACTGAGGATCATGCAGATGGCCCTGAGTGTTGAGCATTTTTCCTGGGGTTTGATGATACATGCCAATATGGTGGGAATCTCAATAGCTTTCGAGCTTCTGACTTAGGGGAGTTTTCCTTTGGGTCCATCTTGGTAGCTTGGTTTCTGGAGAGGGTGCCCATGTTGCGCCCTAGAGTTTTGTTGGACGTGTCGAGTGCGTGAGAGCCGCGATTGAGGTGGTGGGTGACTATCTTGTTTAGCATGGGGGTGGGAGGGTGGCCATTACTTTATGGTCAAGCTTTCACGAGTGTGGCGTCATATGCCACAGATCATACTCCAGTTCCCATATAGTGGGGTGTATTTTTGGGAGGACCCAAAGATGGTGCTATCCTCTGGAGAGGTGTTCGACTGTAGAGGTATGTTGATGTATGTGATGTTTTGTTTTTAGGTAGTATAGCATATGTTTTATGGATGTATGGATGCTAATTCTATAATTTGGTTGGTGTGTGTGTAGATGTTGGACCTCATGGATGGGAGATAGAGTTGGTTAGAGTGCCAGTGCGTCAGGGGCCTGTGATACCACTGCGGGGAGAGCCACAGGCAAGGGAGAGACAGCGGCAGGATGAGGTTGGTGAGAGG
>JZKD02S2161944.1:258052-268652 GCA_000966675.3 Picea glauca
CATGTACATAAGCATCACAACCAAACACTCTAAGATGTTGAAGAGAGGGTTTCTTTCCAGACCATACCTCATGTGGAGTTGTATCATCCAACGCTGATGAAGGTGATCGATTGACGTAGTTGTCGTATATGACGAACCCACACACACACACACATGCAAAGAATATAACACATACCCAACACTCAGGGGAGCCAAGTTTCTGCCATACGAATTTGGATATGAGGCATGTGGATACACCTTCGTCAATGATGCAGCGATGAAATGTGATGTTCCATATTTTAACCGGTATTTGGAATGCTACTAAAGCGGGGAGACGGGGTTCCCCACTATTGAGATCGAACATGATGAGTCTAGTGTCTGCAGGGTCGACTGCCCCCAGGGTGGAAAGCAGTGACTTTCATTGAGTGGGACAAGTTTGAAGAACTTCTAAGATAGACATGGCGACAGGATATTGTGCCAGGTCATCGACCATATTACAATTGTGTGCTACCCTAGCCTGAGAGTTAGTGACATTCCGTCGTAAGGGGATATGAGGAATATGAAGGGGGGTCTCAGTGTTAGGGCGCAAAATCATCAGAGGGGGTCTCGTTGTAACTAAAACTGATTCCAAGGTAGTGGGAGCAAAGTCAAGAGGTGTGTTGTATTTACGACTACGCATTTGTAGAAGGACTTCCTCTTCGCTAGTGAGGAGGATAAGGCGATCTGCAGGGGTTCCAGGATTTTGATAATGTCCCATCTATGGTGGGGCAGGGTGTATGTCTTGTTGGGTATTCATCACACCTTGGTGTGGAATAGGGTTTTGCAACACCGTTGGGGGTGGTTGTTGCATATACTGTTGTGGGGCATGTTGGGGGGCAGGCGGTGTTGGGGGACGAGCTCTGTTCATAGATTCTTTAATCCATTTAAAGTCAACAATTTGGGGGAAATGGTGAGTATAATGGCCATACTCACCAAAAAGGGCACAAGGGAGATTTTTCCATATGTTGTTTCTATTCTTCCCTTGGTGTTTGTTGTTATTTCCTCCTTAGGGATTTTGATTCCCTTGATTCTAATTGCCCCTAGTAGGTTGGTTTTGTTGGGGATTATTTCCTCCTGGTCCAGTATTATTATTGTTTCGGTTTTTTCCTTTATTTTTGGCATTATTCGACTGATGGGCCAGATTTTCCATATTCAGTTGTTCAAAGCTTTGAAATTGCTGAATGGGAGAGGATTGAATAAAGTTAACCCCAGCGTGTGGTTGTCTTGGTGGTGGAGCCATGGGTGGGGGGGGGACTAGGAAATGGAAAGTTCGGATTATTTTGTGGTAATGATCTGTATGGTACCTAATAAGGTGTGATGTTGTCACTAGTGCTTAGGGTGTAAGTTGAGGTAGAGGGGGTACTAGAACTTGGTTGTATAGCCGGACGCATCATGGGCGTCGATGCAGATCAACTCGTGGGTGGAGGGGGTATAATAGGGTATGGCTGTGGGTAAGGGGGAATGGGGTAAAAAGGAAGTCTTCCATATATTGGTGGATGTTTGGGTGTACCATACATGGGTGGTGGTTGGATGTATGGATTATGGTGTGTTATGGTACCAATCAATCCGTCTGCGAAGTGAGACATGCCAGGTTTGTCTTGGCCAAATGGTACGGGTCTTGGCAGGTCAGGTAGTACTTTGTATAAGTATCCTGACTGTGAATATATGAGGTCATATTGTTGATCCTTTCTTATGGCTTCTTCTTTGGATTGGGTGAAAGTGGAAGCCACATCTTTGTCGAGGAGGGAGACAAGTGATCCGAGAAACCAATCAAGGCATTGTTGTTTGGTGGTTTCTGCTTTGCATAAACTACGTCGTCAACGCCATTTGTGAATGTGGTCAGCATGGATGATTTTAGGGGCTAAATTTTGCTCATGGGCTAATTTTCCATGGTTTTTCCAAAAACGAGATTTGCTATTTTAAAAATGATTCACCCAAATTCTATAGGATAAAATTATTTTACCTTAAAAATCGCCTAAATTTTATAAAAACTATATAAAATCCTTATAAATTTGAATATTTTTACAAAAATATCGCCAAACATTTATAGTTGGCATATGAAGGATTAGTAAGATTCGCCAAGGTTTCTACATTTTAAAACAAATTTCCTTCCTTAAAATCATCCCTGGTGGTCAGCGATATGTGTGGCTAAGGTTTGTTTAAAATCAGAGAGTAGTTCAAGAACATTGTCATGGAGAATTGGTAATTGAAAGAAGGTCAAAAATGCTTTGGACAAAGATTCAAAAGTTGCATGGGACCCTAATTTTTCATCTACGTACCACTTGGTTGATGGGCCAGTGAGTGTGTGTTGAAATAACCTTAATCGGATGGAGTCATCCATGATGTTGTTGGAAGAGCACCATAAGTGGAAGGTCATGACATGGTTGGTAGGGTCATCTCCTACCTTTCCTTCAAACTTGGGGATGTCGAACGGTAGTTTGGTGGGCATTGAAGGCCATGTGGGGTCATGCAATATAGGATCATTTGTGAGCTTACTCAAATCTGGGATGTTGAGAGAAGATAAGTATGGCATCTGGAGTGGTGGTGGAGGGTTAGTTCCAGCCATTGTGGGAGCAGGGGCTTAGGTGGGGTTGTACTTCCTCCTTGGGAAGAAGTGTGTCCCGTGCATCTTTGTAAAGGAAAGCTAGTGGATGGTTGACCTTGGGAAGTAGACCTAAGTAAAGTGGAACCAAGAAAATTTGATCCCAATATAGTAGCACTCACGGGGGTTTGAGAGGGTTGAGACGATGATTTGGCAAGACTAGGGACTCCTTCTCGAATGGGGGGGAGATTATTCAAACATCTGGAATGAAGGGGGTTATGTGGGTCCCCTATGATGTCTAACTAACAAAATGAATGTGTGCAACTAGTGATGAGAGTAATAAATGAACGAGAGACTTTGTATTACTTGGACCTTCATAATATATTTCACAATCATTTTGTAATCACAAGAGCATCATAAATCAATTGATAAAGAAACATATATGTGAATAGGGGGATTTTTTCCATGTGGGAGAACAAAGAAAACAAATTCTCGTGTCCTAAAAAGACGTAATGTCCTTCCTCTCAAATAGCATTGGACCTTCCAATAGCACTCAATAGTGGGGTCTGAAGTCACTAGAAGAGGGACTAGTGAAGGATGAAATAATCAGTTATAATGAGGGGTAGAGGGTGCATATCTCGAAAGAGATGGCGATATTTCCCAATAGCCACACAAAATTCGATCAAGGTGCAATTGCAACCCACAATTTCCACCTGGGTAGATGTCCTAAAATTTGGTCACTAGGTACCTCGGTCAAAGTGCGACATTTAGATTTTCGTCCTCAAAAATGGGTCAGGGGATGGATCTCGTCCAAGAGGTGGGTGCCTCAAGGGGGGACACATAGAACAACCGTACCTCGGCCTTCGACCCTTCACAGGTATCTCCCTGCCATATGGTGTTAGGAACACTTGACTTGGAAGATTTAAAGTTCCCTATTTGACAACTTCTAATTTTTTGAAGATGTGAGAACAAGATAACTCAGAGTTATTTGGGTGCCTATTCCCGAGATCCTACCTAGACTAAAAGATTTCTTTTGGCACCTCTTGTGGAGGAAAACTTAGTGATGTTTTATAAAAAAATTAGATGTGGTTGTTTGAGAGATCCGGGGTTTGAACCAATCTCGTTTAAATTAAGTGGGAGTGGCTAGTCTCGTCAAGAAAAAAGAGTGGGGAGTTTCGGAATCCCTTTGGAGGAAACTTACTTCAACCTCCACGATTCTAGATGAAACTATGTGAGTGAGTAGTGACTTTGTGTGTGAACAAGTGAAAGTGTTCCAAATGTTTAATAAGTTAGGTGTCACCTTGCAACATGTGGACTTCACGTGGTCCTTACAAGTCTTGATTACCTAATTTACTAGATGCCATTGGTACAACCTTGCAGAATTTTAAAGTCCCTATAGAACTAGAATGTGGACATATGGGTCTTTACTAATCCTTTAAACTCCCTAATGTGTTTTAATCTAAGAAATCTTTAAAAGACTATCATAGATTGTTGACATGTGAGCATGTATGGGCTCGTTACAATAACCTTTAAACTCCCCTAGTGATGTAAACTAAGAAAGTAGCTTCAAAAACTCTCATATCTTTGTAGCATGTGGGCATGTATGGGCCCTTAAAAATTTAAGATGTGTTTGAAAAAGAAACTAAGAGGAGTCCCGAGGGGGTTGTTGTCCTCTCCTAAAGATTTTGTCTTTAAGGGAGATGAAATCTTTCCTCAATATTTTTTCTGATTCTCAAGATCACTCTATGGCACGAGAGAAGAGAATACTTAATGATTGACGTTCAATTTATGGTCCCAATGCAAGTGGTTATATATGTTATATAGAATGATTCCAACTTAACTTCAATCAAAGAAATCCATCCATGTGGAAAAATGAAAGAAAAAAGAGGATAAATATGGATTTTAACCCCCTAAGTGCCTATGTTTTGACTAACCCTTCATGTGGAGAGGGAATCTAGGTGTGGTGCATATTACAATTTTCATAGAATCAAGTTTAAGAAGGCTATGGGCCTTCAACATATCACAAAAAACACTTACAATGTTTGAATTTCTGAACAGATGCACGGATCGCAGAGTAGACAGAGGAACATGTAGTGCTAATGTGCAAAACAGAAATGACCTGTTGGTGCAAGTGTGCAAAAGGCGCTTAGGAACAAGGTTCTCGTGACGCATGTTCTCGAAAGGCACGACTGTGGGATAAAAAACTCGTGCACTTTCTGTTACACAGCCGGGAAGGAAATTTCGGATGAAATTCTCTTATCTCAACTCTGAATTTATCTTTTTGCAGGCAAGCTTGGGCCGATTATGGTTCCTTAAAGTTAAATAAACCAAAAAGAAGTTCTCAAACAACCCAAATGGGGAGGAAATCTATACCTATCCCTAGCGGAGTCACCAATCTGTTGTATCCTTTATGTCACCTAAATGAACAAAAGAAGGACATTTACAAGTCTAGTTGGGTTAGATAGACATGACAGAAATGAGTGCGAGAGTTATAACATCAAGAACAATAAGAAAACAAACAACTAATCTAAAACAATTAAAGAAACTAAACTAATGTGCATAAGGGAAATGAAAAAAAATAAAGACTGATATTCATGCCACCAATGGATAGATTGTATTAGTGGGAAAACACCAAAGGGAAAGGGAAACATATGGGTTCCCTCTTCCTCCAAGGGAGGGCTCTGGAACCCCCATTGATTGAGCTCTTATTTCAAATAAAAAACTAAAAGGAAATGGTGAAGAAATCCAAATATCATTCACTCAAGAGGTGATGTGAATGGCTCAATGAAATGATGCTTATATGATCCAATGAGGAAAGAGGTTCCTCGCAGGAGAATAGAGGCAGCATAACAATACAAATATATTCTCGAAAATATAGTGCACCCATGGCCTCTTTTTATAGCAAATATTTGAGGCATTATCCAACCGGTCTTTAGTGTGAACAAGGGGCCCTTTAGAGAACCTTTAGGTATTTGACCAACCCCCCACTCAGATTCAGCTCAGATTTGGGGGTCAAATCGACTTGGGAGATGAACCAAAAGTGGGTGGGAGGCCGACCAAAATCATTAATGCATCATTTTGAAGTGTGCGCGGATTTTTACGTCCACAGTTGCGCATCGAGCGCATGTGCACTTTTCTAGCATTTTCAACTAGCGCACGTGCACACGCTTCCTTTGCACTCTTAGCGCATGTTGATTTTATAACCAATTGTATACTTTGTGCCCTTTGGAAATGCATTTTTTGGACCATGGATGAACTAATAGGTGTTTGGAGATGTTGGATTTCTGTAACCATTTGCGGACGAAATTTCAATGATAACAGTACTTCTTTTGCTAACTTTCCTTTTCCTGCTTGTTTTCCCTTTGTATATAACTGTTGTTATTTCCTTTCCCGAATTTGTTTTTCTAACTTCATGTGGCCTTTCTATTTCTGGCATATTGTTCCTTCTTTAGTTTTGTTTCCTTTTTGCTCTTTTTTTGATTTTTTTTTTTTTACTATGCAATGGGTGGTCGACTGTCCTTGTACAGTTTTAGTCGGCTCCCGTTGATCATTCCTATGAGTTCTATGCCTGCTAAATCTCTTAACTATACAACTCCTCCATCTGTGATAGATTTTACTTTGTATGGTCCTAACCAATGCGTTCTAAGCTTTCCCAGGTGCTGAAACGATTTGTTGTCATACATCAATACTAAATATCCTTCTTTGAACGTTTTGTTCTTGATGTGTCGATCGTGCCAAGGTCTCTTGTTTTCTTCACTTGTTGATGGAATACTACTAAGATTTAGTCTTCCTCCATGGTCAATAACTGATTCAGTCTCTCCTATACTGTGCCTCATTCTGTCATTTGTGTGATAGTTGCTATGCGCAAGCTGGGTACTAAAAATTCTAATGGCACTACTGCTTCTTGGCCATAAACCAGTTTAAACTATGTGTTCCCTGTCAAACTTTTTCATGTAGTCCTGTAGGCCAATAATATTGTCGGTAATTTGAGGTCCCAGTCATCTCTGTTGACGTTACAAATCTTTGTCAGTGCATTCTCTAGAATTTTGTTTCAGGCTTCCACTGTGCCATTTGCATGTGGATGATACGGTGTGCTCTTCTGATGATGAACTTTAAACTCTTCATTCATTGCGTGGATGGTGTTATTTATGAAGTGTGTTCCTTCATATCTCATCAAAAATCTTGGGCACCCAAATCTAGTGATTACTTGTTCGAGCAAAAAGTGTGTTGTTGTCTCTGCACTGCAATCTTTTACTGGTGCGGCTTCCGACCATATTGTTAGATATTACGTCGCGGTGATAATGTACCTTGCCCCTATTCTTTTGGCTGGTGGATTATTTGGTCCCACAAAGTATATTGCCCATTTTTCAAATGCATGTATTGTTACTTGTGGTCGTAGTGGCATCTCGTCTCTTCTATTGGGTTTGCCTACCCTTTGACAAACATCGCATCTTTGACAGTGCTCCTTCGAGTCTCTATGAATCATTGGCCATCGTAGTCCTGCACGTAATAACTTCTGCATGGTATCTTTCCCTGCATAGTGTCATCCTATTATTCCCTTGTGGGATTCTACTAAAATTCTTGGATTTTCATGCTCTAATATGTATCTTTGCAAAATGCTATCTGCGCCCATTTTATATAAGTGTCCTGCAATCAGTTGATAGTCAGTCGTGCGGACTACCAGATTCTTCTTCTGCACGGTGGTATATTCTTGCACCATAGTACCTGCATTCAAGTACTGAATGATATCTGTGAAGTTGATGCAGTCCCCCTACCTCAGCAGGGTTTTGCGACCTCTTGGTCTCTGGATCGATCTTCTTCTGAGCTGAAATGACTCTTTAGGCTCCTGCTAGAACCCTTTGAATGAATCCACAGGTCCCTTTGTCCTCTGGCATAGTTCTTGAGAAAATCTGCGCACACACCCCCTTTTCGGTGCTCTTCTCTGTTCTGAACCAACACACAGCTCGGCGTTGATTCCTTTCCAACTAGCGCCTTCTTATCTGGTGACCTCGGGCTATGACCTAAGGTGTAAACAACACACCTTTCATGTTTCGGGGTTTTGGGACCCCTGCATGCAAGCTCTCCCAGACTCCTTGTCCTTCAAATCGTCGAACCCCGAAACAGAGCCTAACTCCCACTAGCTCCTGCCTTCACTCCTGACTCATATGACCACTATCCCATGACCAGTGGCTAACATCCTGCTGGCTCTCCGATTTTTGCGTTTCACGATGTGGAGGGGTTGACTCCTTGTCCCTCCAACTCCCGGTCACCGAAATGCCGAAAAGGGCTTAACGGCTCTGGATCCTCCCTTAGCCTTCGTCCACGTGACCACCACTCTATGACCACGCGCTTAATGTCAAAGCGCTACTGGATTTCACGATTCAGGGAATCGCGATGCAAGAATTCCTCCTGGTCTCTGTCTTTCAAAATGCCAAAACCCGAAAGGGTCTAATGACTCCTTAGCTCCTCCCTTAAGTCACTTTTCATACAACCGGTCCTGTGACCTGGTGCTATTCCTCTGACTGCTTTTGGGGTTTCGCGATTCGAGGAATGGTGATACAGTGTTCTCCTCCTTGCCTTATCAAATCCTGAAACCCAAATCTCGATGATATTGATCAACGGTCCAGATCCTCCGCTTAGTCAATGGCCAAGATTAAATCTCGACTATCTTCTTTTCAAGATGACTGTGGAGTCTTCACCTCCCAACTCCCGATAGCTTCCATATCTCTACCACATGTCCTCCAAAATGGACGGTCCTGATGCTTTTGGGACTTCACAAGTCCTCTTCCTTCTGCTATTATGAGGTTTAAACCTCACACACCGTTTCTGGTTCCGATGGCTCACGGAAAATTGACACTTCTCCCTCGAAGTTTCTGTCATCCGTTATACCCTTCTGTGCGGCTCCCCAAGGATTAAACCCTTCGTACCTTCTTCCGGATCTGACGGCTATCGGTCCTTGGTGCTAGATCTGACGGCCCAGATCCTTTTTCCTGTGCACCTCCCAAGGAATAAACCCCATGCACATATCCTTGATCCAACATCTCTCAGGCCACTACGCTCTAGATTTGACGGCTGGCGCGATTTTGCGATCTCGACGATTGCAAGCATGGGGTGCAACCTCCTCTACTCCTCCAACCTATGATTCCTGAATGTGTGGATATCCAAAGGTTTAAACCCCGTGCGCCTTCTCTTGATCCAATGGTTGTCATGTATTGGCTCTAGATCTAACGGTTCAAATATGTCCTCCTTGCGCACTCTCCTTCTACTACCTGGATGTAGATTCGACGGTCCGGATCTTTCTTCCCAGTGCTAATCCAACTGTTCGCACTATGTAATTTTCCCAAGGTTGTAAGGTAGTCACAGAGGCAACATCAAAACCACTTCGAGTCTTGGATCTAGCCCTCCAAGACTCAGAGAGGGATCTCTCTGTCTGATATAGCTTTGTTTGAAGAGAATATTAGGCTAGTTAATGGGTTCATAATTTGGATTTTAAAATTGGTAAGAGCAGAGAAAAGGAACCATGGGCAATGGAGTCACAAACTGATATTTAATCAAAAACAAATCCTACAGACAGCTTTACAGGGCAAGGTAGGCAAATTACTGGATCTAGTAAAATTAAATGAGATGAAAGAGGAGGAAAAAGAAATGATCAATTTAGCAACAGAGCAATGAAGAATTCTGCCACTGAATATCAGAAGAAAACATTAATATTATCCACAGCCAGAAAYAGAGTGTATCTTACAACAAATTYTKCTCATAATCTTYTGTCGAATAATAAGGAAAGAAAACATATGGAGACAGAGAAAACAATTTACTGGAGGAGCACTTCACCAATATACTTGACACAAGAATCCTGTAACTACTGCGACTGTATTATCTGAATTGATGAAAAAACTACAGTTGGCTCTGTGAGTTGATTTATAAAAACTTCATCATGGTTCCCTGACTGATCAACCCTTTTACATTAAAAATAATCTCTATAAATAGGAAAGGTCTCCTCATCAAGTTTCGAGAGTTGGTTTAACCGCCTCGGCCAAAAATAGCCACCACTCCCACAAAATTTGGAACAGTCTGCCATGAAAGACGGACCGGTTTTCTGCGAAAAAGGGGTCTGAACAGAAGTGTTTTTCTATTGAATGATGACACCTGGGAGAAAACGGAAGGAGTTTATTGTAGATGGGCATGTTCTGGACAAAAAAATCCTTCGGTTTCACCAAATTCATCCCCATATGGCCGTAACAGCTCCTGCAAGATTGGGACTGTAACGGAAAATTGAGAATCTGGAAAAATGGGCTTTGAATATGGCTTCGATTCTCTCTGGTCGTAGCTCCTTTGCAAAAACTGAAAGAGGTTTTTGTTCCTTAGCTTGTGCTGAGAAAAAAAATCTCTCAGATTTTTAAAATCCATCTTCTTTTTCCCAGAAACTTCCTCGGACGAACACATGCTGAAACATGCAAAATTTAGGCAAAAATGGGAAAAGTGGTTTTTTCATGAAACGCAAAATTCCGGACCCCCCTCTGTCGTTAAATTCTGAATGGTGAGGGGGGGTACGGAATTTTTATGGGACGTGGATTCTTTTTGATGTGATACGTGATGTAATGGAAGTGCAAGAAGTTTAATGAGGATTCCGAACCCCCCCCCCCCCCTCTCGTTAAAGCTCAGAAGGTGAGGGGGGGTCCGAAAACTTTATGGAGCGTTGATTAAAAGGCATGGGATATGATGGAGGGGCGCTGGTGTAATAGGTGAACGGGATTATTTTGGGTGGAGTGTGACGTAGGAGTGGGGTGAGTGGAGTGTGATGTAGGAGGGGGGTGAGTGGGGTAGGACTTAGGATTATTTAATGTTTTAAGTTTTGTTTTTTAATATTTATGTGTTTTGTAATGTTCACGTTTTTGCATTTTGTTATATATTTTGTTTAAATGTTTTTTATATATTAGGTAGGTTTATTATAATATGTTTTGTTTTTTATATATATTTTGTTTATTATCTTTAATTATTATATTTTGTTTTTTGTTTTTTAAATTGTTTTATATTTTTATA
>JZKD02S2161944.1:283222-298325 GCA_000966675.3 Picea glauca
GACAAGATTGGTAACAATGCTTTTCGTTTAGATTTGCCTCCTTATATGCAGATGTATGCAGTTGTTAATGTTGAGAATTTGAAGTTGTATGAGACTCCTTTGATTGATGATCAAGAAGAGCATGTTCATATTCCTTCTATAGATGATTTTTATCCAGAGTATCTAACAGAACTGCAGGAAGACACCATCCTTGACAGGAGGATGCGAACTTCAAAACGAGGAAATGTGGAGTATCTACGAGTTGGTCTTAAAGGGACGAATCCAAGCAAGGCCAAGCATATTGAGGTTGGAAGGGTGAGGGAACTTTACCCTCATCTTCACATAGACTGAGAATAGTCTTTTGGAGGTCCAAAAGCTTTCCAATGGGGAGGTGTGATCAGGGGATCAAATTTTGCTCAAAAATTCAAAGTGCTCGAAATCGCTTCAAACCGGACGAGAGCGTAGGCCTCGTTGTTGAAAACCCAACGCAACTCGTTTCGTCTCAAACGGACGTCGGGAGTAAGAGATATTGCAATTTGTTCGTCAAGTCAAACAGGTAAAAAAGTTTGGTGCTGACTGTATAGTCCGTACAGTCCGTACAGGCTGACGTGGTAGGGCCATACAAACCGTACGATGATGTGGCAGGAGTGACGTGGCAATTTTTTTTTGGTTGACAGTTGTCGAATCAGATGGTGACACGTGGCATTTCATTGGCTAATGATAAGGTGCCACGTGGCCCAATCATGGGCTGCCACATGGCACCCCTTTATTGGTTTATGGTTGTTATGTAAAACTAATGGAGTCCGTGGGGTCCGACCATAATGCCTTTTCAAAGTCCGACCAACCAACATGTCACATTATGTCACTTGATATATATGTGGGTTTTAATATATATATGTTTACACTGTTGTATATTGGCGTGGGGGTCGGGCCAGGGCTTAGCCACAGCCCGCGGTCCTTTGTACTACACATGCGACCATACCATATATATATTGTATAACCGATAGTTGGTGCGAGGGGTTTTAAAACCAAGATCGTGGTTCTATGTTATACACCATGTGCCCACGACCGGAGCGGGAAGTTGGCACGGTTATAACCGTTTGGCTCTTTTTACCCTAGCGCGCGGTCACATGACCTTCACACGCCCAGGTGCTAGGCGGTTAGGGGATGGCGCACCCTTAACCATCCTACGGTTTGCATCGTTGGCGCGGTTGCGCCCGGTGATGGGTTTTCATGCTTAAATTTGTGTGTGAGCCAGGTTCAAACAACAAGGGTGCAATTTGTAGATGCAGAGACAGCAAGCTTGAAGAGGGAGACTTCCAGGAGGCCTAACTTCTTCGTTTTTCAACCGATTGAGGTGTCGAAAGAGCCCAGACAAGGGTTTTTGGACGCTCTGAAGCCATTGGAGCAATCGGTTTGTTAGTTTGAGAATTGTAAGACATGTTTTTGAGCACTTTGAGCAATTAATAATAATGATCCATTGGAAGCTGGACCAGGAGATGTAGCCCAAGAGAGGGGTGAACTCCTTTATCAAATTGTTGTGTTTATGTGCATATGTTCATTGATTATGCTACTGTCTATGAGTATTTTTCATAAGTAATCCTTTAATCTATGTGTTGCAAACTGATCCTTTTGCCTTAAACACATAACATTTACATTGCAAATAATTTCAAGTATTTCAAGTCTTCTTCAATTTTAGATCAGCAGTGCATAGACCATCGCTAGGCCTTCTCTTTATGTCGTGTTATAATTCTATTCTGAGTCTAATAAATTTCTTCATGTGAATGCTATCGGGTGATCCAAGTCTCGTGTTCCTGGTTGTGCCAAGATAGCTCTGAGTGCTATTCTTGATGCGTCTACATGCACATGGAATGTCTTTTCCCAGTCCGGAAATACTAATATCGATGTGGTGACCATATTTTCCTTCAAGGTATCCAGACCGTGTTGACACTCATCATTCCATTGAAAGTTCATATCCTTCCTTAACAACTTTTCCATTGGTGTTGTTATCAGTGCATATCCTTTGGAAAATTTCTTGTAATATCTGGTATGGCCTAACGTTGATCCGAGATGACAGACTGTTTTTGGTGCTAACATGTTAACAATGACTACGATCTTTGTCGGATCGACCAATAAACCTTGTTTTCATACTACATGGCCCAATAGTATCCCAAACGGTGTTCCAAATATGCATTTATTGATGTTTAGTGATATCTGGCACTGTCTCCATTGTTCTAACATCAACTATAAAACTTCTAGATGGTTTTTCAACAGGCTATATACTGTCCAATCATCCAGGTATACTTCAAGAAACTGATGCATGAATTCCTTAAATGTTGCAATGACCACTCTAGAAAATATTGTTGGTGTGTTCTTTAGTCCAAACGACATGACTGTGTACTGAAAAGATCCCCATTCTGTCGTGAACGTGGTCTTGTGTCTATCTTCTTGTGCTATCTTAATCTGATAGTAGCCCGAGAATCCATCAATGAATGATTAAGCCTCATGTCCTCCCATGTTCTCTAACACTTCATATATGAACGGTGTAGGGAATGGGTTGTGTAGGAATGCATCGTTCAAATTCCTCAAGTCAACTCATATTCTAATCCCTCTTCCTTGTTTCTTGTCTTGTACTACCATCGGGCTTGTCCATTCTAACTCCTCAATTGGATCAATGATGTCGGCTTCGAGCATCCTGTCGATCTCATATTTAAATTTTTGTTTATATATAGGGTTTAGTCTGTAGGGACATTATCTAATAAGCCTCACTTAAGGTCTAAGTGGTATCTTCATTCCACCCAGTTCTCTGGCTATACCCTTCATCTCTATGAATGTTGTGGGAAAGAGGTCATTGTATTCACGTAACAACTATGTGATACTTTCTATTGTTTTCTCATCCCAGTAATCTCCAATGCTGGCCATTTTGGGTTTCTCGGTTGTCTCGATGTTAACTTTATTTACCTTCATTTTCATGGAAATGACTTATGATTAGATGGGTGGTCCTTCCACATCTCTCTTTCCCTCTACTTCTTCAATCTAAATATCGTGTGGATCATCTTCATCCAGGTTTTATTCTTGTACATGGTAACATGACAGTAGTTCCTTGACTGTCTTCTTATTCCATTGTTTCTCTTCTGTGATAAGTTCTATTTCTGGTTCTTTGATGAATATCACTCCTCTGATCCATTTAAGGGTTGCATCTATGTTGGGGTTCTCGTGCTCGGATGAGAAAGTGACTGTGAAGTTCTATTGCAATTTCCTCCATGTTGTACTTCCTTTGCGCAAATTCTAATTCGTATACCAATTCATCGGTATGCCTTCTAGAGTATGTACGAAATGATGAGGCCATTCCTCTGGTGGTGTCATTTTCCACAACATTCTACATGCCTCCAAGTGTTTGGCTGGTGCTTCATGTCATTCATATTTCTGATGTGTATTTTTTTTTTGTTCTGCGTCAAACCTTATGCGTAGTAACCTCTTACATTGATACCAGTATGTGATTGTCTCTTTGTGTGTGCACCACCATCTTTTCGGTGTGGACTTTAGTGCTAATTCAAGTGGTAACAGTCTTTGGTTCTCCAACACTACATCTTCATATTGTGTCAAGAATGTTTCCAAATCATTTATTTCGTGGAAACTGGGTGGTTCTCTGATTTTTGTGCCTATCAATCTTACTGTACAGTCTATTCTTGCACATCTTCGCGTGGATGCTTCGTGTAGCCTCTGCTTCCAGTTCTCTAAACCGGTGTCTGAGTCTATTGCACATGAAGTAATGCTCCACCAACTGAGTATCCTGTCTATTGTTGGGTTTACGTAATCCTCATCGCGCCCAGTTGTTCTATACAACTGGTCGATTTCCTCTAAGTCTAGGCAAGTAGGTTCTACAATCCTCTCCCCTTCATATGGGTCTAATGGTGTGATGACCCTATATTCTCCGAAATCCCCAATGTTAGCATTCAGTCTAAATTCCCTACTTGTTCTTCTTTTCGTGTGTAGGCGATTAACTATTTTAGGTTCTAGATTTCCTTATGTCTCGCTGGTACACTTTTCTAGGATGTTTTGCAATATTTTCACAGATGATGGATCACTTAATACTTTTACACATGACTGCAAAAATCCTTTGATTGTACTTACTTGTCCCTGCATTTCTGGTGCATTCCTGGTGTTGCTACACAGTGGAAGTTGACGTTGTGTCCTCCTTCTAAAATTATTGCCTGGCCTCCTTTTCTTTTTGTGCATCGAACTGCTTTCTTGGTTCGATGTTCTTCTTTACCCATGGGTTTTGTGCTGGTTCCTGTCGAACTGCGCTAGTGCCTATTTTAGCTCCTCTATGGGTAATTATGTTGATATTTCGTCCTTCATACCTTGTTTTGGCTGAAATCCACTGAACATTTTGATTGTTCTGGTTCCTTTTTTCCTGAATAATCACTAGTAGTGTCGGACATTCCTTTGTATCATAGTCTGATGCGCGGAAATACATACAAGTTGCTGGTGGAAGTGGACATTCATGTGCATAAATTCCTGGTCTCTAACAATTGTGACATGTGACTGGTCCTCTACCTCATCTGAAACCTCCTCTGGTTCATCCTCCTCCTCTGTAGCATGCTCGATCACCTCTCGACGCATTATATTGTGGTGCCTAATTGTACTGCGCGGTATTGTACTGGGGTTGTGTCGAGTTGTATTTTGGCTGCATGTTATTATATTGTTGTTGTGCAGTATTATGCTGCTACTACACAGTATTGTATGGAGTTGGGCCCTGATTGAACTACGACATTGCTTGCCCAGTCATCATTTCAATCTGTACCCTATATGCATCTGATGTTCTTTCCCGCATCAGCTCCATAGTTATGCAATCTTTATCATCATGGCCCACTGACTTGCAAAAGGTGCAATATGAGCTCTTTGGGACTGTTTGGTATTTCTGCATGAACGTTCAGTGACAAGGGTCGTGACCCAGTTTCTTACATATTTTGCACCATAGTCCTCCCTGTGGTAATGGATTCGACATTCCTGTTGCCATATACTATGTGAATGTTGGGCACTCGTTCTTGTGGTGTCCTTCTAACCTGCATGTGGTGCACCAAACGACTTATCATTTGTCCTTTTTCTTATTCTCGTTCAGTTGAAATGTTAGATTCTTCAAATCCTCCTCCAGATCTTCAATAGATGGGTCTGTATACTAGTATTGGTTCTCGTCCATTTGCAAGGCTACTTGCAGAGCCTCTACCTACATCTGAAACTTTTGTTGTCTTAAAGGGTATTTTAAGTGTGGTAGTAGTGAGTTGACAAACAGGTTCCGATGATGCATATTGGTCATAAGGTATTTTATCTTTCTCTTCAGTCACTTGAATCTTTGATCAATATCCCATACATATTCTCCTAGTTTCTATCTTATTTCGATCATCTTGTTCATGTACTGATCCTCTGAGCTCGGCTTCTGGAACTCATTAATCAGTAACTTCTTAAATTATGTCAGTGTCCTTATCGTCCCATGGGCACTATTTTTTTCTAGGCTCATGTACCATTCTAGTGCGTGGTCTCTTAGCGTAATCGCTAGCTACGCGAGTTTGGTATCTTCATCAGTGATTTGCTTTTCTTCCCATATCTTTGCACAAATGACCAAATGATTCTCAAGTTCTTCTGATGCTTCTCTTTGAAATTATGGTAATCTAATGGTAGGATCATGTCCTACCATTCTGAATACTGAACTACTACCTCCTCCACGTAGTGTAGATACTTGACTAGTGTTGCCTGAACTGGCTCCTCCAGTTGTTTCTCCTTGTGTAGATGTACTTTCTGCTATTGAACTTCCTCCTAACTTTAGTTTTCTAAACGATGGTGTTCTCTTTGGTGTATTAGTCACACATGGGTTTATGGGTTCCACACTGAAATTAATATGGATAGGATGGCTTCCTTCTCCTCCCGTTCTTGGACCTCTCATTTTCCCCTCGTATGTTGTGTGCAGGATTTACTTAATTTGTTCCACACCCTGGATATCCTCTACCTCTTCCTTGTCACTCGCCAAGACTTCCCTCGAAGCTATGGCTCTCTTCTTGGTATTCACCTTATATTGGTAGGGTACTCTGCTACGCGTCTTTCCTGATGATGCCAAGATCCACTTGATCTTGTTGTCATCCATCATGATAGGGTCCAAGGGTTCCTCCTCCTTCTTGTCTTTCTTCTTATCTCCTTCCATTTATCCCCTTTCTATCAGTGCTTCCCCCCTTCCCCCATGCACGTAGGGAAGTTTAGTTGTCTGATTCCATTGCCATTACACCTTTGTTATATAATAGTATCTTAATAGAATTATACAGTGATCGAATGTACCTTCCTCGAGGTCTGCATAGAAATTATTTCTTTGTTGCGTTGTATGACTTCACTGTCTCAACTACAAACTCTGTTATGAACCCTGCAACAATACTATCAAGCCAAAAGTCTACTGCGTGGGTGAATTTCTTGTTCACCTGCTGTAACTTCTCAATCTGTATTGGAGTCTAATATAGTTGTCGAATCTGGTTCATCATGAATTTATTCTTCAACCTTAGTATCCACTCCTGTAGCAGATGCAGAAAATCACAGAAAAAGACTTTGTGTAAATCAGTAAACACATGTATTTCTAGATATTTGCATGGTGTGATTCTAGGGTTTCTATTGTCTTTTTGTGAAAACTCTAGCTCTTTGGTTCTCAACCAAGCTTCGATTTATGCTTTTGTGGGGTTCCACAGTCTCAAAATCCCCTTATTATGGCTCATTTATTATTTCTTTTCTTTTTTCTTTTCTTGCTCAATCTATCTCCTCTACTCAATCCTCCTCTTGTTCCTTCCAATGACAAAAAAACCATTTGTTGATTATTTATTCTCCCTTCTCTACCGTCTAATTTATTGAACCAGGGTTCATGTCTTTTCGGGTTTCCAAAAAATCCTCTAAAACTATCGGCCCTCCTGGTGAACCATAAGGCAACACAACACACAGAATGGGCTACACAGTCTCACATGAGATATCTTTAAATGGGTGGTTGTAAGAATCATGTGTTTACAGCCTAGGATTGAGTATAATATAGGGGTTCATTATTCAGAGCCAACTATTATAAATGGTGATTGCAATCTACTATTATTCGCAATTATGCACTGTCTTCATAGTTTATTCCCTTAACACGCCACCTTATTCCATAACAATATAATAACTCATTCATTAAGAACAACAATTAACTGCTGAAAGAAAGTAAAGACATACATGCATTCATCACATTACACAGATATTACCATGGTTCACCCCCTCCTGGGCTACGTCCACAAAGATTTGGCTCTTGTCTCTTTTATTATGGTAGTTTTTCATCTCCAGTGCCACATGCTTACAATTCTCCTCAGATGGGTAAGATCTATGTGAGTCAAACTAGATCATACTAGGACCCTCATATCTTCCTTCTCTCCTCTCCCTTATAGCTCAACAACTTACAAAATAGTTCATCACAACATTACATATCGTATCGGCTCGTACAAAACCTGTATGAACAATACAAAAGTGCACTAATCAAGAACCAACCTTACACAACACAAAAAGGGAACCCGCTATTATACCCACGTATCTATATTTTTGTTTATCGGGCTCTTCAGTCGTTTACAATGTATTACAAAAATCCTAAACCTACCGATGTTAGGTCTTCCTCCCATGCACACGTGTTGTTCTTCCTTCCAGCTGTCGCTTTCCTTGTGCATGCTTCCTTGCATGCGCATGTGTTGTGTTTCCCTCCAATTGTTACTTTATTTTCTGCATGCTTTATTTCCCCACGATCATCCTTCTTTCCACTTTGGCCTATTTCCAACAATATTTATGTATACACATATAATTTTTGTTAATATAATATTAAAATCCTAACATATAATTGTATTATTGATAACTTTTTCCCCTTAGACACAATAATCCAAGAATGTATGCATGTGCATAAAAATATTATATTATTGATAACATTGATAAATATTTTCCCTCGGATGGGGTGACACCTGGCTACCATGCAACACCTATCACACATGTGCCTAACGTAGTTAATGCCCACAATCGCCAACCTTCCTCCCTGTCAACTCATCATGCCCAACATTCACTCTGGAAGGGGGGTAGTGTGGCTGTGCATGAAGGAGGTTTTAATGGCACACATACAACATCGATTGAGGCTTACCAAATTAGGTACAAGGTATCTCAATGTTATCACTTTAGTCTTTATGGATCCTTTCCCTGTTAATTCTGCTATTTTTATGGAGGTAATGATGGAAATATAACTGAGAGGGGGGGGGGTGAATCGGTTATATATGTATAATATTGAAACTTTTATTTCTCTTTTCTGAATCATTCTAGATTATTATTAAATGTGTTGAATAGATATATAATATTTGATCAATCACACAGAATACACAGAGACACTCATTTTGATGAGGAAACCCATAAAGGGAGAAAACCTCTTCTTCTTCCTCGGATGTCAATCAATCTCAAACTTTCATGTACATCATATTATTTGAGCACAAACTCAAATATGAGGCCACAACCTATGATAGCAAGCTAAAACTTGCAGAGAGAACCAACTCTCAGGTTTCTCTAGAACCTACTAGATGGAAGCACCAACTCCCAGAATATATTCTAGCACCAACTAGACTTTAGAGGACTACAATCCTCCCTAGCACCACCCTACCACCCTTATTGAATATTACAAAACTTACTTACTTGATCTATCTCTGATCTAATCTGTTACAGCTCAATGTCTCCTCTACCTTCTTAAACTTCTATGATCTGTTCCACTTCTGAATATTTTTGCTTCTATGCTCTGCGACTCCACTACACTCTTCTTCGTCTATGCTCCACTCTTTCTCCTATTGTGCACCAATGCATCTTTGTTCAAATTTTCTTCTGCATTTTATGCTCTGTGATTCATATCCATTCTATGCACTACGCCTCACCTATGCTCTTCAACACTTGCACCCTTCTGAGCACCTCAATGACTATCTAAAAGGAAAAACACACCTATTTCTCCTATGCTCTGAGTTTTTTATTTTATTTTCATGCCAAGTCCTCTAGCCTATATCCTAAACACGACCCTTCCAAGTACTCTTCCATATCAAGAGAGTGACCCTTCCAAGTTCTCTATCAAATAAAGAACAAGGCCCTTCTAAGAAGGAATGTGACCCTTCTGAGAAAAAGTGTGACCCTTCTGTGTAAAGAAGAAAAATTGTGACACTTATGTGGGTTGGCGCGACCCTTCTATGTGAAGGAAGAAATAATTGTGACCCTTCTATGTGAAGGAAAAAAAATTGCGACCCTTCTGTGTGAAGGAAGAAAAATTGTGACCCTTCTGTGTGAAGGAAGAAATATTTTGACCCTTCTGTGTGTTGGCATGACCCTTTTGTGTGAAGGAAGAAAAATTGTGACCCTTCTATGTGAAGGAAGAAATATTTTGAACCTTCTGTGTGTTGGTGTGACCCTTACGTGTGAAGGAAGAAAAATTGTGACCCTTATGTGTGTTAGCGTGACTCTTCTGTGTGTTGGCGTAACCCTTTTATACAAGAGTGGAAAAATGTGACCCCACTTCAAAACAATGTTGCCCTTCTGTGAAATAATGAATACCCTTCTCAGAAACAATGAATTTGACCCTTATGAGTCCATATAAGATATAAAAACCATGCACCAGCTATGTTCTATGTTCGATAGAAAATATTGTTTCTCCTCCAAGTCCTGTGCCCCATGAAAAAAACGCCCCTTCCAAGACCTTTGCCACCTCAAAAAAAATCACGACCCTTCGTATTCTGTGGTGGTTATCCTGAGTCTCTTTGGCTTCCCTGAGAGTTACAATGAGTCTTTCCTATTCATTGATGGTAAATCCATCCTGGCAGTTACAGTCAGTCATTTTTCTTCATTGATGCTAAATCCATCCTGGCAGTTACAATCAATCGTTTTTAGTAGTGGAGTTATATGTGCAACGATGAGTGGAATTAGGTGTCCAATAGACACTCCAAGATCTAGGGTTCTCCATCACAAGATTCCAATATCACATCATCATGAATATCCCCATCAAACCCCCAAGGTGCTCCAATGTATGCCAAGGAGATGAGAGCCTATTGTTTTTAATATCATTATGAAAGTATAATACACATGCAGAACCTCAGGGCTCCCTCACCATGAGTGTATGATTCCTCCAATCATGTTAATCTTGCTTGACGACCTAGGTAGTTCCGCCAAAACAACAAGTAATATGCAAGACGTCCAAAGGATGTAGGTTCTCTACAAAATCCATTGTATATCACATTAAGGATCATCATAGGATCTCAATAGACACATCGCAAGTCAGGGTGCTCTCCAACAATGAAAGAAGAAACACAATGAAGTACTTGCACCACAAGAAAGCTTCTCCAAACCCCTACATTTTCATAGTCTATCCATTCCTGATGCTATCATCGTTGCTTTCTTGTTTTCCATCATCGTTGCCAATATGCCATCGTCATTGTTGTTCTTGCCATCAATGACAAGCACATTTTTCTTGTAAAAATGCCAACAATCTCCCCCTTTGGAATTGATGGCAACCCTGAAAGGCTGCACTATTCTACTTAGACCTCCAATTGTAGCATACAGACCACACCTTTCCCCCCCCTTTGACATCAATGTCAAAGAAAACTGAGAGTGACTTTGTTCTCCCCCTGATCAGAGATACTCCCTCTCTTTATAGCTAGACCAAGCTAGATTCATTCATCCATGTTGTCCTTTGGATGCATCCTACCTAAGATGGTTTCAATAGAAAATACATATAGGTTACGTGATCAACTCAATCAACATGTCACTTCGGCACTTACTTATTTGGAAGCAGCAAACTACAGACATCAAGAAGTGGGACATGTTGGATAAGTTAATTCCCCCTGAGAAGCAGAAGCTCCTCACATTGCAAAAATAATAAGTAGAGTGGAGACAGGAAGAACCCAAGTTTCAACCAGTGGTCGAAAGGACCTTTCAGTAGATTCACCAGCTACAACGCTAGATTCAACCTACTATTGATAACTTACAGGTCTAGTCTAGTCGAGTATAGCCTTTATCCTTAGCAGAGAAAGTCACAGTTTTATCTGACAGTGCCAGTATCAAGATCACTACCAATAAGCGCTCTCCCCCTTATCAGATACACTATTTTAACTTGATAACAGGGTCACACCCAAGTTCTGGCATAGATACTCAAACTAAGCTTTTGCAAGCAGTTTAGTGAAGATATCAACAATCTGCTCTTTGGATGGAATATAATGCAAAGAAACAACAATGTTGGTTACATGTTCCCTCAAGAAGTGATACTTGATGGGTATATGCTTGGTCTTGGAGTGAAATACATGATTCTTTGACACTCTAATTTCACTAGTATTATCACAATGAATTGGTATTGGTGTAGTATACTTTACCTCCAAGTCTACAAGTGTCTGGATCATCCACAATACTTGGGTACAACAAGTGGCAGTTGAAATGTATTCATCTTATGTAGTAGATAAGGAAATGGAACCTTTCTTCTTGCTCAACCATGCTACAAGAGAATCTCCTTAGAAGAATGCACCTCCATTTGTGCTTTGCCTTTCATCCATGCAGTTAGCCCAATCAACATCTGAATACACTGATAATTGAAAATTTTGATTCCTAGGATACCATAGGCCATAGTTCATTGTTCCTTTCAAGCATCTGAATATTCTTTTGATAGCTATAAAATGACTTTGTTTAGGTGCAGACTGACACCTTCCTACCATTTCAACATCATGCATTATGTTTGGACGAGTTACTGTGATGTACAATAGGTTGCCTATCATAGACCTATATGAATTATGATCAACATCAGGTGAGTCATCATCCTTGCTTAACTTTCATCCAGTGACCGTAGGTGTGATTCCAGGTGAATAATATTCCATTTGAAACCTTTTCAACACTTATCTTAGATATTTCTCATGAGAAAGAAATATTCCTTTAGACCTTTGAGTAATTTTCATACCAAGAAAAAATGGCAGTTCCCCTATCATAGACATTTCAAATTCAGACTGCATGGTAGAAGCAAACCGTTGTACCAATGAAGCATTATTACTCATCATAGCCCTTATCATATGCTGAACTGATCTATTTTGGCGTTCTACAACTCCATTTTGTTGAGGAGCACCTGGAATAGTATATTCTCTTTTAATTCCATGTTTGTCACATAATTCTTTGAAATGTTTTGATAGAAATTCTCCTCCACTGTCTGAGAGAATTGCCTTTAAATTCCTTGTTGTCTGATTCTCAGTTAATTCCTTAAACGTTTTGAACTTCTCAAACGCATCAAAATTTTCTCTCAGAAAGGAAACACACGTAAGTCTGGAGAAGTCATAAATGACCAACATAAAGTAACTTTCTCCTCCAGTTCCTTCCTTTCGTGATGGTCCACACATATCCATATGAACAATTTGAAGCGGTTTCTCTGAAGATGTGAAACTTTTCAATTTGAATTGAGCACGAGTCAGCTTCCCCATTTGACAAGAATCACATACATAGTTATGAGGCTTAGATATTCTTGGAAGATATTTCACAACACCTTCATTATTTAGTTTGACAATATGATAAAAATTCAGGTGTCCAAGCCTTATGTACCATAACAAACTTTCATCAAATTTTCTTAAATGGCATTCCTCCTTATCTTCCTTCAGAAAATAGACATTGTTTTCAGTTCTAGTCCCTTTTGAAATCATCTCTCCTCGGTTCACTATTTTTATTTTACAATCCTTGGCAGTGAAAGTGACTTCACATCCTCTGTCACACACCTGACTGACACTAAGAATATTATGCTTTAATCTGTCAACAAATAATACATCTTGAGTTTTTCCTCTTCCATTACTTAATATTACTATACCTTTACCTATGATCTTCCCTAGAGCATCATTTCCAAAAGTCACATTTCCTAATATACTTTCTTTGAGTGATAGGAACTTACTTTTGTCACATATCATATGCCTGGAGAATCCGTTCTCAATATACCAAGGGTTCTTTTGTCTTTGAGATGACAAAACTAATCCTCACTTTTTATATTCTTTCTTCTTCCAAACCTTGACGTTTTCATCTCTGTGATTTGAATCTGGCTTATAGTTCTTTAAACGAAAGTCTCTAGCTTTACGTCCATAATTATGGAAGATGTAACATTCTGGTTCATTGAATAAAGGATCATAACGATTGTTATGCTTAATCTGTGTTGTTTTCCCAGCCATCACTTGATTTGCAGTCTGTGGTTGTTTGTTACTTGGTTGTATCATTCTTTTTTGTTGAATATATTTACTCCTTGGGTGTCTTGATTGCTCATGTCTAAATCTTAAAGAACAATTTACAACTTTGTTTCCAAAGTTAGAGGAGTAAAAACAATATCCATAGAACAAATCTTTGTACCTAGAAAATGGTTGTCTTCTTTGAGCAGGTTGATTTCTTCCACATTGATCATTTCCTTGAGCAGAGGGTGTATTATGTCTTTGTTCTACAGATTCAGTTCTGGTACCTTTTTCTTCACTCCTCCTTGGCGGTTGATTATCTTCCTTTGTTTCTCCAGGTTTGTTGTTGTTAATGGTTGTATATTTGACAAACTTGATGGATTCTTTGTTGCTTGGCTGACCACTACTTGATCCCTCTTCATAACCCAAACCATTTTTCAACTTTGGATTCTTTTGTTGATTCAGAATGGTGTCTAATCCTTCTGAGGCTTTAATACTTGTCATATGTTGATGATATAAGGCATGAAATTTCTCTAGATATTTTATGATAGACACTACTTCAGCTTCCAATTTTTCACCTTTTGTTTTGGCTTCCTTCAATTTTTGTTTGAGGATGTATTCAATATTCTTAGCTTCTTCTAACTTAACCTTCAACAGAGCAATTTATTCAGATGGTTCATTGCATGTTTTCTCATACCTGAGCAATAATTGTTTTTGTTTTCTTTTCTTTTCTCTGAGTCTATCAATCTCTTCCACGACACTCACAATTTCTCCTTCAAGATCTACTACTGCTTCACCATCATCGAACTCACTTCATGTATCTTCAGTTTTTAGGTCTTCTAAATCTTTTAGAATGAAATCATTTATTTTACTTTCAATAGAAGATTCATTGTTTTCATCATCTGAAGGATTGTCATCATTGTTTACCCAAAGGATTTTCTTCTTAAAATTATTCTCTTTATAGACCTTCTTGCATTTGTGCTTCTCTTCAACGTCATATGTATGATACTTTATTTTGTGAGGACACTTAGATGCAAAATGACCTATCTTACCACAATTGAAACTTTTGAAGGGAATTTTACCTTTGTATTTTCCTGATCCTTTAGTCAGTCTTCTCACAAAATTTGCTTCAATCTCATCTATATCGGAGTCTGTGTTTTTCTCTGATTTAAAGGATTCCTCTCTTGTAGTGGATTTACCTTTATTGATTCTCATTTCATAAGCAGTTAGGGTTCCAAGAAGTTGATCTAGTGCCAACAGTTTGAGATCAATTATTTCTTCTATAACAGAGACCTTTGAGTTAAATCTATCAAGAAGAGATCTTAATATTTTCTGGACTAGAAAAGATTCATCTATCGTTTCACTTAGACCTTTCATAGTGTTAACAAGTTATTCTACACGTAAGAAGTAATTACTGATAGTTTCATCTTCATCCATATTTAACTGCTCAAATTTCAGTCTGTAAGTCTGAAGTTTTGTGTCTTTAACCATTTCATTACCTTCATAACTACTTATCAGCTTGTCCCACATAACTTTTGCTGAATCACAGTGCATGATTTTGAAAAACTCAGCTTCTTCAAGTCCACTAAGGATGGAATTCATTGTTTTTTCATTAAAGCTAAACTCCATCTTATCATCTTTTGAGGCCAAGACTACAGGCTTCATATATCCAGTTTCAACGACATCCCAAACATCAGCACCCAAATACATTAAATATGTTCTCATCCTTATTTTCCAGAATGCAAAGTTTGTTCCATCAAACATAGGGGCTCTATTAGTTGAACTTCCTTCATGACTAGTCATGTTCAATATTTTGGATCTAGCTTTGATCAAAGGAACCGACTCTGATACCAATTGATGGAAATATAACTAAGAGAGGGGGGTGAATTAGTTAT
>JZKD02S2161944.1:307064-368760 GCA_000966675.3 Picea glauca
GCATATGGTTGAGGTATGTTCCATGGTTATCTCTTTCTATTATTTTCTGCATACACACATATAAACACATCTAAAAGGTAGATCAACAAAGTGTTTGACGAAATACCACAACCAAGAAAAAGTTTTTCACTCAGAAAAAGTTTTAAAAAGACACCAAAACAGTGATGATCCCTGCATAATGGCTTGGGATCATTATAGTCAACCCCATGACATAATCAAATGGTTGTCTGATTGAGGAAGAGATTCCTCCAGAATGGTTGGAGGAATCCACTACATCAAATGAACAAAATGACAATCATCCTCCAAACATCCATCCTGTGCCAGAATTGGGTGGTTGCATGGTTGAGGAAGAGACTCCTCTGGAATAGCTAGAGGAAACGACAATGTTGACTACTCCAAATGTTAACAATTTTCCAAAAGTCCATACCGGTACAAATTTGGGTGGTTTTCTGGTAGAGGAAGACATTCCTCTAGAATGGCTGGAGGAAGAAATAGTGTTGACTGAACAAGAGGTTCACGAGCCTCCAAACTTTGCATCCCCAGTTCCATAGCCCCCGAGTTCCCTCAGTTTCTCAGAAGATCATCTTTAGCTAATTTTTGAAATGTGACGGGACATGGTCGACCAACTCCATCGCCATGACACCCTCAATCGTCACCTGGACATATTGTTCGACTCCCTGTCAAGTGAGTTGACCAACAGACGTTTCCCGACATGCTTTCATCCGTTCACTTTTTCTCCTAGCAATGAAGATCACTCAGGTTTTCCACAGTTACAGTTAGACTTGATATTAGTTTTGTTTTGGTATTGTGCACAAAAACATGCTTTCTTGTTTTGCAGACCACCTGTTCTAGTTTCCATTTGTATGGCATAACATGTGGAAAACTTCGACATGTGTATCGCTATGAAGACTATCTAAGGTAATATACTTGTTTTTATTTACAAAAAAAAACATTGATAACTATTTGAAGTGAAAACTTGCGGGACTGTATAGATATGTATAACAATATTCTATTTTTATTAACATTGATGAGTATTAGGCTACTTGTGTTGGTTGTGCATGTATATATCTGTGTGTATGTGAGAACTTTATAGCTGTGTGGACTATTTATATGTTTAACAATACTTTTTAAGTTAAGCATATGCATATAAGCATTTTTTTCACTTTATATACTTATTTTTGATGTATGTATATACGTAAAAGAATTGAGATATCTAAAAAGTCAAAATCTTTTACCGTCAACATTTGTTGATTATCAACAAAAGAAAGTTATTTTATGTAACTATATTATGCGTGTAAAATAAATATTACTATTTAAAATATTTTTTATATTAATTTATTTTTTAAGTAAGAAACATTTGCACATTTATGCATATGAATATAATTTTTATTAATATAATCTTAAAATATCAACATATAATTCAATTATTGATGACATTGACAACTGTTTGACATAAAGTTAATTCAATTTAATTTTATGCATATGCATAACAATATTCTATTGTTGATAACATTGATAACTATTAGAATAAGTGTTGGTTGTGTGCAGAGGTGTAGAAGTTATGTCTATATGTCTCTGCAGACTAGATGTTTGTGCCTAAGATGTATTTGTGTGGAATATATATATTCAACAATGTTTTTTAAGTTAAACATATTAAGAACATTTTGAACATTTTGTATTCTTATTTTTTTAATACACATGCGTAAAAGCATTGAGACATATAAAAAGTTAAAATCTTTTCTTATTAATGTTTGTTGATTATCAACAAAATAAAGTTTTTTTATGTAAATATTTAATGTGTAAAATAAATACTGATATTTAAAACATTTTTTGTATTAATTTATTTTTTTAAGTAAGAAACATTTGCATATTTATACATACAAATATATTTTTTATTAATATAATCTTAAAATATTAACAAATAATTCTATTATTGATAACATTTCCCTGAAGACATTCTCATTCAAGTCTGTATGCATAGGCATAACAATATTCTATTATTGATAACAATGATAACTATTAGACTAAGTGTTTGTTGTGTGGGAGATGTACCTATGAGGAAGTGCATAAACTATATCTGTATAGACTATATGTTCGTGTTGAAGATGTATTTGTATGGAAGATATATATGTTTAACAATATTTTTAAATTACACATATGAATAAAAACATTTTGTTTACTTTGTATGATTATTTTTTAATATATGTATATACGTAAAAGCATTGAGATATGTAAAAACATTGTGATATCTAAAAAAATAAAATCTTTTGTTGTGAATGTTTGTTGATTATCAACAAAAAAAAAACTTATTTTATGTAATTATTTTATGTGTGTAAAATAAATATTAATATTTAAAACAATTTTTTATATTAATTTATTTTTTAAGTAAGAAAAATTTGAATATTTATGCATACTAAAATAATTTATATTAATATAATATTAAAATATTAACATACAATTGTATTATTGATAACATTTTTCCTTAGGACATTGTCATTCAAGACTCTATGCATATGAATAACAATATTCTATTATTGATAACATTGACAATTATTTGAAGTGTGGAGTTGTGGAACTATATGCATATGCATAACAATATTCTATTATTGATAACATTGATAACTATTAGACTAAGTGTTGGTTGTGCATGGGATATACCTATGTGGAGGTGTAGAAACTATATCTGTGCGAACTATATGTTTGTACCGAAGATGTATCTATGTGAAATATATATATGTTTAGCAATATTTTTTAAGTTAAGCATATGCATAAAATCATTTTGTTCACTTTATATACGTATATACATGTTTAACAATATTTTTAAAGCTAATCATATGCATAAAAACATTTTGTTCACTTTATATACTTATTTTTAAATATATGTATATCTGTAAAAGCATTGAGATTTCTAAAAAATTAAAAACTTTTGTTGTTAATGTTTGTTTATTATCAACAAAAGAAAGTTATTTTATGTAACTATTTTATGTGTGTCAAATAAATACTACTATTTAAAACATTTTTTACATGAATTTATTTTTTAAGTAAGAAAAAATTTCATATTTATGCATATGAATATAATTTTTATTAATATAATCTTAAAATTTTAACATATAATTCAACTATTGATAACATTTTCCCCTAAGACATTTTCATCCATAATTTATTTTTTAAGTATGAAAATTTGCATATTTTATAATTTTTATTAATATAATCTTAAAATATTAACTTATAATTCAATTATTGATAAAAGTTTCCCCTAACACACTCTCATTCAAGACTGTATGCATATGCAATATTTTATTATTAATAACTATTTGAAGTGCAAAGTTGCAAGACTCTATGCATATGCATAACGATATTCTATTATTGATAACATTGATAACTATTAGACTAAGTGTTGGTTGTGCGAGAGATATACCTATGCATAGGTGTGGAAGCTATATATGTGTGGGCTATATGTCTATGTTGAAGATGTATCTCTACCGAAGATATATAAGTTTAACAATATTTTTTAAGTCAAGCATATGCATAAAAACATTTTTTTCACTTTATATTACTTATTTTTTAATATATGTATATTGAGATATCTAAAAAGTTAAAAACTTTTGTTGTTAATGTTTAAAGCATTGATATATCTAAAAAGTTAAAATCTTTTGTTGTTAATGTTTGTTGATTATAAACAAAAGAAAGTTATTTTATGTGTGTTAAATAAATTCTACTATTTAAAACAATTTTTACATGAATTTATTTTTTAAGTAAGAAAAAATTGCATATTTATGCATATGAATATAAATTTTATTAATATATTCTTAAAATCCTAACATATAATTCAATTATTGATAACATTTTCCCCTAAGACACTCTCACCCGTAATTTATTTTTTAAGTAAGAAAATTTGCATATTTATGCATATGAATATAATTTATATTCTTAAAATCTTAACATATAATTCAATTATTGATAATAAAAAAATCCCCTAACACACTCTCATCCAAGACCGTATGCATATGAAATATTCTATTATTGATAACTATTTGAAGTGTGAAGTTGCCAGACTTTATGCATATGCATAACAATATTATATTTTTGATAACATTGATAACTATTAAACTAAGTGTTGGTTGTGCGGGAGATATACTTGTGCAGAGGTGCAGAAGCTCTATATGTGTGGACTGTATGTCTATGATGAACATGTATCTCTGCCAAAGATATATAATTTTAACAATATTTTTTATGTTAATCATATACATAAAAGCATTTTGTTCACTTTATATTACTTATTTTTTAATATATGTATATTGAGATATCTAAAAAGTTAAAATCTTTTGTTGTTAATGTTTGAAACATTGATATATCTAAAAAGTTAAAATATTTTGTTGTTAATGTTGTTGATTATCAACAAAAGAAAGTTATTTTAAGTAACTATTTTATGTGTGTAAAATAAATGTTAATATTTAAAACATTTTTTTATATTAACTTGTATTTTTTTATATTAATTTATTTTTTAAGTAAGACAAATTTAAATATTTATGGATATAAATATAATATTTATTAATATAATCTTAAAATATGATCATATAATTCTATTATTGATCAGATTTACCCCTAAGACATTCTCATTCTAAACTATATGCATATGAAAAACAATATTATATTAAATTATAACTTTGATAACTATTTGAACTGCGGAGTTGTGGGATTGTATGCATATGCATAACAATATTTTATTATTGGTAACATTGATGACTATTAGGCTACGTGTTGGTTGTGTAGGGATATACTTTTGTAGAAGTTCAAAAGTTACATCTGTGTAGACTGTATGTTTGTGCGGAAGATATATATGTTTAACAATATTTTAAAGCTAAGAATATGCATACAAGAATTTTGTGTTTATTATATATACTTATTTCTTAATATATGTATATAATTAAAAGCATTGAGATATATAAATAGTTAAAATATTTTGTTGTTAATATTTGTTGATTATCAACAAAGGAAAACTATTTTATGTGTGTAAAATAAATATTAAGATTTAAAACATTTTTTTTAAATTAATTTATTTTTTAAGTATATATATTTTTGCATATCAATATAATTTTTATTGATATAATCTTAAAATATTAACATGTAATTCAATTATTGATAACATTTTCCCCTAGGAACCTCTCATCCAAGACTATATGCATATGCATAACAATATTCTATTATTGATAACATTGATAACTATTTGAAGTGCATAGTTTCCCCTAGGACACTCTCATCCAAGATTGTATGCATATCCATAACAATATTCTATTATTGATAAAATTGATAATTATTTGAAGTGCACATTTGCACGAATGTATGCATATGCATAACAATATTCTATTATTGATAACATTGATAATTGTTTAAAGTGCGGAGTTGCACGACTGTATGCATATACATAACAATTTATTCTATTATTGATAACATTGATAACTATTAGACTAAGTGTTGATGTGTGGGGAATATACATGTGAAGAGGTATAGAATCTATATAAGTGCAGACTATATGTCTGTGCAAAATATATATCTGTGTGAAAGACATATGTATTTAACAATATTTTTTAAGTTAAGCATATGCATAAAAACATCTTGTTCATTTTATATACTTATTTTTTAATATATGTATATACGTAAAAGCATTGCAATATCTAAAAAATTTAAATATTTTGTTGTTAATATTTTTTTATTATCAACCAAAGATAGTTATTTCTATGTGTAAAATAAATATTAATATTTAAAACATTTTTTTATATTAATTTATTTTTTAAGTAAGAAAAAATGCATATTTATGCATATGAATATAATTTTTATTTATGTGATCTTAAAATATTAACATATAATTCTATTATTGATAATATTTTCCTCTAAGACATTTTCATCCAAAACTATATGCATATGCATAACAATATTCTATAATTGATAACATTGATAAGTATTTGAAGAGTGGAATTGTGAGACTGTATGCATATGCATAACAATATTATATTATTGATAACATATATAATTATTAGACTAAGTGTTGATTGTGCGAGGATATACCTTTGTGAAGGTGCAAAAATATATCGGTGCAGACTATATGTCTGTGCCAAAGTATAGTTGTGCGGACTATATTTCTATGCTAACTATGTATCTGTGTGGAAGATATTTATGTTTAACAATATTTTTTAAGTTAAGCATATTCATAAATACAATTTGTTCAATTTATATACTTATGCTTAATATATGTATATACATAAAAACATTGAGATATATAAACAATTAAAATAATTTGGTGTTAATGTTTATTGATTATCAACTTTTATAGGTTATTGGGGCGGCATTCAATGTCAGCATCAAGGTTATCTTACCTTTTTATTCTGTTATATATCAAGTTTCACTATTCATCTCTTGTGATGAGAAGTCTATCCACTTTGCTTCCCACAATTCTAATGTGCAAACAATTTTCATTGCATTGGTTGCCACCCATCCTGACCTCCAAACAATTTACATTGTTTCTCGTATCTGCTAACCTCCCCATTGAAAATTTCACTTATTTGCATTAATTACTGCATATGCTAACCTCCCCATTGAATAGTTAATTTATTTACTAAGTTTTACTCCACATTGAACTCTTTACCTTTTTTCTTATTTTTACAAAGTTTTATGCTAAATTTTTTTACTCCAAACACTTTAGATTGCTTCCCGCATATGCTAACCTCCCCATTGAACATTTCACTTATTTACTAAGTTTTACTCCACATTGAACAATTTACTTTTTTTTCTTATTTTTACAAAGTATTATGCTAAATGTTTTTATTCAGTTTGACTTTATTCTTATCATTTTCCTCTCTGCATAAACAATAATGATATTTTTCTTTATTATATGAATTACATTTTGACAAAGACTATTCATTACCTATGAATTTAGTTATATTAAGTTTCATTGTTCAACATATATTTCCCAACTAACTCGTTAGGGACTGCACTTCCATGTAGCCCTTGTTCTAAATATGTTATTGGTGTTTTGTTAAAGTTTAATTACAAAATAAATTTTTCATTATAATCATCTTACAAACAAAATGTTTGATCCTTATTCATTAGTTGGAAATGAATCCTTTTTTTTTCTAAATAAAAAATATTGCATTACCTTACGCTATTGAAAAAGAAGAGACACATGTCTAAGAATACATCAATACTCACCACATGTTCTGCCACATGTATGGAAACTAGATTAGGTGGATGGCATTGTTCAAGGACCAAAAAGTGACACATGTATGAAAAAACATCAGGAATCGCCACATGTTTTTCCACATGCATGGAAACCAGAACAAGTGGTCGAGATTGTTCAAGGAACAACTAGTGATCCAGAGTCCAATTGCAAAAAAAAACATTGTATCTAAAACCAGAGAAATTAAAAGTAAATATTCTAGACGTGAGGTGAACCTGGGCATCCATCCGAGAGAAATGTGAAGTCGTATGGCTGACAGCATGTCGGGCAATGACTCTTTGCAGGCTCGCTTGACAAGGAGTCGAATAGAACGTCCAGGTGCTTGTTGAGGATGTGCTAGTTGTGAAGATGATCGACCAAGTATCTTCTCATCTCAAAAGTCAAGACCAAATGATCCTACGTGAGTCTATAAGAGCTAGGTAGGTCGTGGTTTCCCAGAGCTGGGTGAACTTACGCTCATGTGTGTGTTTCCCTATGGATTTTATCCTCACTCGAGAATTCAACCCACTGTATCATTGGGTCTTCGTCGTTGGGGTCGAAGTAATTCTTTCAGTAATCTGACATTATAGGAGTGATTTCCTCTTCTACTATACATATTGTCATGACTGGCTCGAGGGAATTCAAAGGAATACTGATGCAGGAGCATCTCAAGCGAGCCAGCGCGGAGACAATGGACAGCTGGAAAAGTGCCCAGCACAAATTTTGAAATTGTCTTGAAGTAAATGCGCCAACCATAAATGAGATAATTAATAAGGAGCGCACTTGTAAAATGTAAACAGGCCTTGAGCGATCCACTCTCGTCCTTAGTAGGTAGAAGGCATTTATAGTAGTTAATGCAAGTAGCTAGAATTGAATGTTAAATTAGACAGTTTTAGAGTGAAAGAGGGAAACGGGATATAGACACCCTCATTTGTGTATTGTAACATTATTATGATGAGCATGAAGAGTAGAGAAGAGCATAGAGGAGAAGTAGAGAGCTGTGTGAAAACACCCATGTATAGAAATTTGAATTAATAGAGAAAGTTTTGATTCAAATTCATGGTGTCATGTTTGTTCTCTGTGTATGTATGCTAAATGTTATGCTCATGGTTATTTTACTCTTTCTACTGTGCATTTTATTTTATGCTATGTATGAATTATTTCTTGTTGAATGTTTGAAATCTGAGAGGAAAGGGAAAAGGAATGAGTTTCAATTGTTTCTCTATCTGAGCAAGAGTTCCTGCAAGGAGTGCAGTTGAATTTTCCACAAGGAGTGCGTCGACAAGGTGTTCAGAGGTTTGTCTCTAAAATCTCAGGATAGATAGATTTTGTTCTCATTTCCACAGAAGTGCAGTTAGTCACAGGAGCCGTGCAAGGAGTGCGCAGGCCGAGTAAAGTCTCAGAGTTTCGAATCTGAGTGAAGTATTGAAAGACTGTTGTTGCAGGTGTGCGCAGAGTCGAAGGATTTCAACACTTGGAAGTGTTTGAAAGTTGGCCACAAGGAGTGCCTGCAAGGGTTTTTCTAAAAGACTTGGAGTCGTGGAAAAGCTCAGAAGGAATTGGACCTTCGAAGGAGTCGAAGGAAGGAAAGCGTCCAAGTACCTTGAAAATATGAAGGAAGGCGTAGCAACGTCGGACCGTAAGAGGACGAGTTCTCAAAGAAAAAGACGGATGGTTGAAATTATCTGTGGAGAAACCGCGAAGTCCCGTGAGCCATTAGATCTCACGGAGGAGTAGGGAAGTTACGACGAGTGCTTTGAAAGGTTCTAAGCTCAGGAGAAGTAGAGTCGTAGATCCAAGTCAACGAGGGGTCGTTGGATCACTCGTGAAGTCGCCTATTGGGATTTCATGAGTGGAAGGGTCGAAGACTTGGTATCAAAGTTCACGAAATCGCGAAGTGCGAAGCCGTGAAGGATTGATAGGGTTGTGTGGGACCACAGAGGTCAACAAGGTAGACAGGTGGCACATTATCGACATAGAGGTCAACTGCGTTGACCACTTCGGAGTTTCACTAGTCGAAGTCCCGAATTTGTAAGAAGGCTAGTTGTGGGGCCAACGTCAAGAAGTCTGTCGGAGTCAGACACCTCAGGGTTTCAGGATTCGTGGGTAGAGTTGTATGTTATTGCAACTCACAAATGCGCGAAAGCCAACAAGTTGGAGTGATATCGGAGTCTCGGAGTTTCAGGATTTGGGGTCACAGTGAGTAGGCGCTCGACCACAGGATTCGCGATATCGTGAAGTCCGATCTCCTAAGTGCAAAGAGGGGATCCCGCGAGAATTTGTTGTAGGTGAAGATTTTTTGAGAAGAAAATAGAAGAGTCGTTTTAGAGTTCTTCGGGCCAGTGGTAAAGGAAAGATCCTGTTGACGTGGACCTTCCGACCTGCGGGTTGAGGGGTAGCGTGCGTCATCATTTTTGGTATCAGAGCTCAGAAAGGTTCTTTTCTTTCTGTAGCAGAGAAAAGGAGAATTCACCATGCCACCTAGAAGAAGGGACAGTCAAACATCTGATCCACCAGAGGATAGGGAAATGCTGAGAAGAAGAGGTAGGCAGATGACTGATCCAGCCATGGAAAGAGAGATGCGTGATCTACGAACTAGACTTGAAGACATGGAGACAGCACAAAGACGCACAGTCGGTGTTGGGGATGTTAGTGATTCCGAAAGTGAAATTGAGGCTAAGCATGAAGAATAAGTTGCAGCTGAAGATGCAGCAAATGAACGTTTGATTAGAGCTATTGCAAGGATGGGTGCAAGAGAGAAAATGGACATTCCAGTTTATGAGGGAAATGTGGATGCAGAGGAGATTCTAGACTGGATTAGAGCTCTGGACACATACTTTGACTATGAAGATGTCGAAGAGGACAAGAAGGTCAAACATGCTGTCACAAGATTGAAGGGACATGAAAGATTGTGGTGGGATGAACTACAAGCTGACAGACGCTACAAAGGCAAGCAGAAGATCAAGAGTTGGGACAAAATGATCGTGAAGATGAAGGCAAAATTCATCCCCAGAGATTACTAGATACTCTATTCAGGAGAATGCAGAACCTAAGACAGAAGTTGATGACAGTGAAAGAATACACTGAAGAATTCTACTAGTTGAACATCAGGGCAGGTCATCAGGAGAGCGATGATGAAAAAGTTGCCAGATACATGAATGGCCTGAGATATGACATCCAGGATGAGATGAGCATGGTAACCATCAGAATGGTGGAAGATGCTTATCAGATGGCTCTAAAAGCGGAAGAGAAACTGAGCCAAAAGCAGGGTCAAAGAGGCCGAGGTAGAAGTCATCCCAGAGGCAAATCAGTTGCCTAGGACAAAAAACAGAAGCCTAAGGAGGACTGGAAGAAACCTCAAACTGGAACTGAGAGAGGTGGAAGCTCACAGAGAGGGAAATATGTTGAATAGAGAGGGAAACATACCGAACAGAGAGGAGAGTATGCTGATAATAATACTTTTCCTCGCACTAGAGGTAGAGGAAGAGGAAGAGGTGGAGTGATAACAAGATTCACACACGGAAAGAATGGGCACAAGTCTTACGAGTGTCCAGATAAAAAGAGAGAAGGAGGAGAAACTCACATCGTCGAAGCACAGAGGTGGGATGTTGAGGCAGAATATGTTGAAGGTGGAAGATCATTGATGATGCGAAAATCTCTTTTGACACCAGAGAAGGAGGTGGAGAGTTATGTCCAAAGAACCAGACTTTTCCGGACTTCGTGCGAAACCAAGGACAGGGTATGCAAGGTCATTGTGGACAGTGGTAGCACAGATAATCTCGTTTCTACAGATATGGTAGAAAATATGGAGCTAGAGACGATTGATCATCCAATTCCATACAGAGTTTCGTGGCTACAAAAAGGACATCAGGTAACTGTCACTAAACAGTGTTTAGTTGAATTCAAGATAGGAGGATATAATGATAAGATATTATGTGATGTTATTCCCATGGATGTTTGTCATATATTGTTGGGTAGACCGTGGAAATATGACAGGAATGTGATTCATGATGGGAGAATGAACACATACACCCTAGAGAAGAATGGGAGGACTCACATGTTTCTTCCAATTAAGGATAAGGAGGTAAAAACGGAAGTAAGCAACATTGTACTTCTCATGAGTGGGAAGGAACTTCTTACGGAGGTTAAGAAGAAGGAGGATTCACAGTTCATTGTGGTCAGGAAACTGAAGATTGTTTTGACCAGCACGAGAGTAGATGATTTACCAGAAGAAGTTCAGGAACTGCTGGAAGAGTTCGCTGACATAGTAGTGGATGAACTACCTCGTTTGTTTCCACTGATCAGAAGTGTGAGTCATCACATTGATCTCATACCAGGAGCCAATTTTCCAAATAAATCCGCATACCAATTGACGCCGCAAGAGAATGAAGAGGTCAAAAGGCAAGTCCAGGATTTATTGGACAAAGGGTTGGTCAGAGAAAGCTTGAGTTCGTGTGTTGTTCCGACAATACTCAGTCCGAAGAAAGACGGAGGCTGTAGGATGTGTACTAACTCGAGGGAAATCAACAAGATAAACATCAGGTATAGATTTCCAGTGCCAAGGATGGATGATCTGATGGATTTCTTGAGTGGAGAAAAATTATTTTCAAAGATTGATTTGAAAAGAGGTTATCATCAAATCCGCATAAGAGAAGGTGATGAGTGGAAAACAACATTCAAAAACAATGAAGGGTTGTATGAATGGCTTGTTATGTCATTTGGCTTAACAAATGCGTCGAGTACCTTCATGAGGTTGATGAACGAAGTCCTGAGGGAGTTCATCGGAAAATTTGTTATCGTATATCTGGATGACATACTGGTTTTCAGTAAAATAGTGGAAGAGCATCTGAAACATTTGGCTACAGTGATGCAGAGGTTACAGCAGGAGAAGTTGTTGATAAACATGAAGAAATCCTCATTCATGAAGACAAAGCTCATTTACTTGGGATTTGTTATTTCTGCAGATGAGTTGAGGATGGATCCAGATAAGGTGGAGGTAATCAAGAATTGTCCATCACTGAAGAATATCTTTGAGGTGAGAAGTTTTCACAGATTGGCTAGTTTCTACCGAAAGTTCATCAGGAATTTCAGTGGAATTAGTGCACCGATGATGGATACAGTGAATAAAAGACACAAGTCTTTTCACTGGACAGAAGAGGCTGAGAGGAGTTTTAATCTGTTGAAGAGGAATATTACGAAACAACCAATTCTGGTGTTGTCGGATTTCCAAAAGACATTTTAGGGGAAATGCAATGCAAGTGGATTTGTAATAGGGGTAGTCTTGATTCAAGAGGATAGGCCGATAACATACTTCAGTGAGAAGCTGAATGAAGCGAAGGTCAAATAATCCACTTATGATAAGGATTTTTATGTTATCATTCAGGCATTGAAGAAATGGAGGCATTACTTGATCCCGAAAGAGTTTGTCTTATACAGTGACAATCATGCACTGCAATTTGTGAGTCAACAGGAAAAGTTGAATCAGAGACATGTAAAATGGGTTGAGTACATGCATAATTTTACTTCTGTGATTAAACATATTAATGGTACTTCTAACAAAGTTGTTGATGCTTTGAGCAGGAAATGTTTTCTATTGCAGGAGTTCAAAGTCAAAACGTTGGGCTTTGATGATCTTAGGAACATGTACGCAGATGATCAAGATTTTAAGGAGGCATATGAAGCAGCTGAGAATCCAATTCTCAGGGATAGAAATCAATGGACAGAATACATGATCCAGGAAGGATTATTGTTTAAAGGTAATCAGATGTGTATTACGAAATGCTCCATGAGGGAGAATTTGCTGAAGGAGAAACACAGTGGAGGATTGGCAGGACACTTTGGTCACGACAAGACGTTCACAAAATTGAATGAGTCATATTTTTGGCCGGGAATGCAAGCAAACATCAAGAGATTCGTGGACAAATGCATAATTTTCCAGCATTCGAAGGGAAGGAAACAAAATGTAGGGTTTTATCAACCATTTCCCATACCTGAGAGGCCGTGGGATGCAGTCAGCATGGATTTCATATTGGGGTTGCCAAGAACACAAAGAGGTTTTGACTCAATCTTTGTGGTGGTGGATAGATTTTCCAATATGGCACACTTCATTCCATGTCAGAAGACCAGTGACGCAACTCACATTGCGAATCTATTTTTCAAAGAAGTCATTCGACTTCATGGCTTGCCAAGGAGCATAGTTTCGGATCAAGACACCAAGTTCATAGGGCACTTTTGGAGGACCTTATGGAAGAAGCTGGGGACTAACTTGTCGTTTAGTTCGGCTTATCATCCTCAGATGGATGGACAGATGGAAGTGGTAAACAGAAGTCTGGGAGACTTGCTAAGAAGCCTGGTGACAGAACACCACAGTCGGTGGGACAACATATTACCACAAGTGGAATTTTCTTATAACGACTCAGTTAACAGAAGCACAGGACAAAGTCCATTTAAAATTGTCTATGGCATGCAGACGAGAGGAATTTCTAAGTTAAGGGATTCAGAACAGAATGCAACTAGCAGTGCTAGTGCAGAAGATTTCGCAGAGGTGATGAAGGAACTTCACAGCCAGGTGAAGGAGCGATTGCAGAATTCGAGCCAAGAGTATAAGTGAAGAGAAGATCATCACAAGAGACAACTTCAGTTTGAGGTTGGTAATTTGATTCTGGCACATTTGAGAAAGGAAATGTTCTCGAGAGGAACATATAATAAACTGAAGATGAAGAAAATCAGACCATGTAGGGTCTTGAAGAAATTTGGGGCGAATAATTACGAGATTGAATTACCCGATGGGATCAAAATTTCTCCGATATTCAACATCTCAGATTTGTACCCATATAAGGTTGAGGAAGCAGGGACAGGAAATGAACAGCCAGTGATCCATTGGACAAAGCAGATGCCAGTTGCAGAAAAGCCGTATATGGAGCGCATACTGGACAAAAGGGTTAGCAAGAAGACCAGGTGGAAGCAATACTTTGAATATTTGGTCAAGTGGAAGGGCCATCCAGTTGAATATGCTAGCTGGGAGAACGAAGCAGAGATCCAAAGGCATGGACACACCATGTGTGATCTCATGGACAGGAGCCCATGAAAATTTTCAAGCCAGGGAGTATGATGCAGGAGCATCTCAAGCAAGCCAGCGTGGAGACAACGGACAACTAGAAAAGCACCCAGCACAAATTTTGAAATTGTCTTGAAGTAAATGCGCCAACCATAAATGAGATAATTAATAAGGAGCGCACTTGTAAAATGTAAATGGACCTTGAGCGATCCGCTCTCGTCCTTAGTAGGTAGAAGGCATTTATAGTAATTAATCCAGGTAGCTAGAATTGAATGTTAGATTAGACAGTTTTAGAGCGCAAGAAGGAAACGGGATATAGACACCCTCATTTGTGTATTGTAACATTATTATGATGAGCATGAAGAGTAGAGAAGAGCATAGAGGAGAAGCAAAGAGATGTGTGAAAACACCCATGTACATAAATTTGAATTAATAGAGAAAGTTTTGATTCAAATTCATGGCGTTGTGTTTGTTCTCTGTGTATGTATGCTAAATGTTATGCTCATGGTTATTTTACTCTTTCTACTGTACATTTTCTTTTATGCTATGTATGAATGATTTCTTGTTGAATGTTTTAAATATGAGAGGAAAGGGAAAAGGAATGAGTTTCAATTGTTTCTCTATCTGAGCAAGAGTTCCTAGAAGGAGTGCAGTTGAATTCTTCGCAAGGAGTGCATCGACAAGGTGCTCATAGGTTTGTTTCTGAAATCTCAGGATAGATAGATTTTGTTCTCATTTCCACATAAGTGCAATCAGGCACAGGAGCCATGCAAGGAGTGCGTAGGCCGAGTAAAGTCTCAAAGTTTCAAATCTGAGCGAAGTATTGATAGACTACTGTTGTAGGTGTGCACAGAGTCGAAGGATTTCAACACTTAGAAGTGTTTGAAAGTTGGCTGCAAGGAGTGCGTGCAAGGGTTTTTCTAAAAGACTCGGAGTCGTGGAAAATCTTAGAAAGAATTGGACCTTCGAAGGAGTCGAAGGAAGGAAAGCGTCCAAGTACCTTGAAAATCTGAAGGAAGGCGTAGCAACATTGGACCGTAGGAGGATGAGTTCTCAAAGAAAAAGACGGATGGTCAAAATTCTCTGTGGAGAATATGCAAAGTCCTGTGAGCCATTAGATCTCACGAAGGAGTAGGGAAGTTACGACGAGTGATTTGAAATTTTCTAAGATCAGGAGGAGTAGAATCATAGATCCAAGTCATCCAGGGGCCGTTGGATCACTCGTGAAGTCGCCTATCGGGATTTCGTGAGTGGAAGGGTCAAAGACTTGGTATCAAAGTTCACGAAATCGTGAAGCGCGAAGCCGTGAAGGATTGATAGGGTTGCGTGGGACCACAGAGGTCAGCAAGGTAGATGGGTGGCACATTATCGATGTAGAGGTCAACTGCATCGACCACTTTGGAGTTTCGTAAGTCGAAGTCCCGAACCGGCGAGAAGTCTAGTTGTGGGGCCAACGCCGAGAAGTGTGTCGGAGTCTAACACCTCGGGGTTTCAGAATTCGTGGGTAGAGTTGTATGTTATCGAAACTCACGAACGCGCGAAAGCCGACAAGTTGGAGTGATATCGGAGTCTCGGAGTTTCAGGATTCGGGGTCACGGTGAGCAGGCGCTTGACCACAGGATTCGCGATATCACGAAGTTCGATCTCCTAGGTGCAAAGAGGGGATCCCACGAAAATTTGTTGTGGGTGAAAATTTTCTGAGAAGAAAATAGAAGATCCATTTTAAAGTTCTTCGGGCCAGTGGTAAAGGAAATATCTTATTGATGTGGACCTTCCGACCTACGGGTTGAGGGGTAGCATGCGTCATCAAATACCAATGCCTGTTTTTGTCATCCGCTCCATGGTGGTCTCCTGCAAGTTAGGAGGAATCTCCTCCTCCACTATGCATCCCCCAAATATTAGCTCTAGGTTAGATGAGTGAAACTCATCTTGAGTGTCCTCACACCAATTTTGACTAGAGTGGGGAGAGCGGGCCGAGCTACTTCCTGGGATGGGAGAGATAGAGAGATCGATCATGTGTGTCGATGCCTACCTACTTGAATGTAGTAGGCCGACCCATGCTTGGATTTGCCTCTCTCACAAGGCATGGAAAGGATAAGATCATGGGGGGAATAATTAATAGAGGAAAGGCTAGAAATGCTAGTAGTGGAAAGAAGGAAAATTACAAAGGCTCAAAGTGCTCGGAGCTTAACATCCAAGGGAGAATGAAAAAATAAGGAAAAAATATAGATATAAGAGCCACAACGAGGAGTTACCTGCGTGAGGATGAGGGAAGTGACAACTTGGGGAGCCATGAATTCCAGGGTGATGCAGCCTTGTTGCATCATACCAGTACCAAAGGGCCAAGATTGAATCACCATTAAATTTTTTGAACTGTCCCAATGCACTAAGATATGGATGGAGTGAATGCTATGCATTTTGAATGGATGAAGGAAGAGGCTCGAGGAAGGGGATTTAACTGCGCTCATCACCAATGCGCCATGTGACATGCGTTTTCTAGGTGTCACCCCATCCGGGAGTTTTTCTTTTATTTATAAAAGAGGTAAAGATAATAATTAAAAAATTTCTTTTAAAAACGTTTTACAGTTTTGTTTGGTATTTATAGGACATATTTATATAGGTTGAACATTTTATGTTAACTAAAAATCAAAGATCATTACACTAGTGTATTTGTAGCTAAAACGTTTAAAGAGGGAAATACTTCACACTGTTAGCCAACACGGCCACTTGAGGAATTATATTAATGGATTTTTTTACATAAGAATATCTCATAATCAATCATCAACAAATGACCCTCTATGCTTTTTAAATAGAGACCATTGACCAATTAGGTTTTAATCCATAGATCAAGTGTTATTAGTATCGGGTAGAAAATGAGGTACCGTCGGATCACTTTGTCTAGAACATAATTGTGAAATTAACTATAAAATGACACTAAAGAAACACACTTTACTTAAACACTCATTAGACCAAGTTAAACTTAACCAAATCCCAAGTGTCTATATATCCTAACATCCCCCATTTAAAAAAACTTGGGATAGGATTGAAGGATTTATAAAGGTAACACAATAGGAGAAGGAAGGAGGAATTAGAGCCTAACCCCCCTTAATGGCATCTTTTTGAACTCCTAACATAGATAAAATCTTTCAAAACTTTGGTCCTGATCCTGAATGTGATCCTGAAGATGTGATCCTGAAGAATCTTTCTAATGAAGTGCACATGTAACTTAATGAGTTTATGAATTAATTTTGAATTGGATCTTTGGAAAGCTAAATGGTGTTCTGATTATCGCACCGAAGTGTGTCCAAATGTTGTAGCTAGAATCCAAACTATGAAAGAATTTAATAAAACTACAATACTTATTAACTTACACTAATTGTTCCTCGATACTCTACTTCTATTGAAGAAAAAGCAAGGGAACATTGTTTGTTACAAGTCCAAGTGGAAAGTTTAGGACCAACACTAAAAACATAACCAACATTATATGTTTGATCATCAAGGTCGCCAACCCAATCACAATCAATGAAACCAACCAACAAATAAGCCCCCCTAAACTGTATTGTATTCGAAACTAAATTTCATCTTGTATATGTAAAATTATCATTTTTTGCTTTCTAATGGCTCTAATGAGATGTTTGCATATACCGGTTAATAATACCAACAAAAACAGAAATATCAAGACATGTATGAGTCAAATACAAAATGATACCAACTAACTAATAATACAAAGTGGAATCTACTTTGGGTGTGATATAGGTGGCAAGCAATTTGACTCAAAACTGGAAGAAAGATGGGGTTGGTTTACAATCTTCCATGTGAAATCAATGAAGAAGGTCACATTAATACTTAGAATGGGAAGGAAAAAATTCTTCCTTGTATTACAAGTCTTGGATGCCAAGAAAATAATGAAAATGTCCCAAGTCTATCATTTCAAATGTATTCTTAAGGTTGGATTTCACATGGGTTAAAGGTTTGGAATCACTACCAATGAGTATAAGGTCATCAACATAGAGCAAAAGTATTATGAGATGGTCACCCATTTTCTTGTATAGATATCAGGGTCAGAATGGAATATAGAGAAGTTGATGTCAATAAGAAAGTTATACATTTTATCGTATCAAGCCTGAAGAACTTGGTTAAGACAACAGAGAGATTTATTAAGGAAGAAAACAAGACTAGAGACATTATGAATACAATCAGGAGGTTGTTCCATGTAAATTTATTCTTGCAAATCCCCATTCAAGAAGGTATATTTAACATCCATCTAATCAACCTCCCATTTATATGAAGTTGTGAGGGCTAGAACAAAGTGAATGGAATTCATTTGGATCTAAGGGAAAAGGTTTTAATATAGTCAATTTCTTCTACCAGATAAAATCCTTTGGAAACTAATTGAGTTTTATGCCTTTAAACACTTCCATTTGTTGCATACTTAGTTCTATACACCCATTTACATTTTACAAGTTTTCTTCCTTTCGTGAGAGGTATCCCAAGTATTATTCTCCATTAATGAATGATATTCCTCATTCGTTGTTGCAATCCAATTTGGATGGATATAAGCATCTACAAATGTTTGAGATCATAAATCTCTAAAAATTGAACCAAAAGAGATGAGGCTCACTAAAAATATGAATGTGTATGACACTGATATAAAGGATCATCGATAAGATCACCAACCTATTTTGGTTTTGTATGGAGCCATATACAAAGTTGTGGTGTTGGTGTAGGTTCATGATCAATGTACTCAAATAGAGGAAGGTGAGAAAGTGGAGGTAGATTTTCATCCTCATTGTCACCATCTAGAGAAGAAAAAATCATAATATTATCAGTATCAAAGAAGTTGGGAATAGAAGATGGCACGCTCACCTATAATGTACCCAGACCCCATGCTAAGCCACATTACTACAAAATTGACTCAAGATATCTCCCATACCATTTTAAAATGAATTCATGTATACACCATAATAAAATTTCTCTTTTAACCATTGATAGGTTAAAATTAGTGAATGGAAATTGTTTAAACACTCACAACAACATGTAAGCATACAAACAAAAAATAAATGAAGCATTCAATCGTATCATTAAAAATATAAATAAACAATGATTGAAACACTTATCTTTATCAATATTTAAACGAATGGTTGCAGACAGCAAACATTCCACGCAACCATAGACTATGTTTCTCTAATTCTCTCAATAACAGGTCACCCCCAAGTTGGGGATATGATTTCAAAAGGATAATAGGATCATATGGTTGGCTAATGTCCACTCTAACAACCCAACACCTAGTAAATTAACAATGACATGACTCCTAGAAAATTTCCAACCACCTATCTCTCTTCCCCATCAATTTTCACAACTCGAGGGATGAGATTTCCTTCTTTGCATTGCAGTCCCTAAGATAATCCCCATCCCCTCCAGGGATCCAACATAGACCAACCAGAAATAACTCAACTAGGGGCTCCAAGAAATCTAGCTATAAAATGGAGTTCTCAAAACAACATTTACACATGCTCTTTTTGGGTAATTCTCAACAATATTTCTTTAGAAGCATGAAAACCAAGTTCTTAACATAAAACACAACTCTCTCATGGTTTTTTTCATACACAGTATGGCTAGTTCTCTTTCTCAGCGTCTAAATATGGATTTTCCTCACTTCTTGTTGTTTCAAATAATACCCTCGCCCTAAACTCAAAGTTTCCTGACTCTTTTTTCCCATGATTTCTTGACTCTCATACTTCTCCAAAATGATTGTACTTAGCCCATGTTGTCATTAACTAGGTGAGATGGCTCTATCACCCAACCTCTTACATGCATTCAATGATTGGATTTAATAATAAAAGGGGATAATTAGACAATTGCTTTAGGAAAATGGAATAGGATTCTAGGCATATGGAGCTCCCTCTTTATCCCTGTCTATTATGCAATCATATCCCCCCCATGAATCTAGTATTTTTCCATCTACAACCAACAATGTTTTTCATTTTTATTATTTTCAATGTACAATGTTTACATATTATATCCCTTCCCCCTTGACCATTCATAATACATGAAAATATACATTTCTAATATGGGATTAAAATTGGGATGTTACAATCCCATCCCCCATATGTTTTCACTATATTCGGTGCACATCACCATACACGTGTACATATACAAAATGTTACATCACACTACTTAATACTTTTGTAGTTTAATGACTCTCATAGAAATTCTAACTAGTAATCTTTCATTCCCCTTATCCCACACAACCCAAGGAAGTGTACCAACTTCACTACAACATAGTCCCTCATATTTTCCCAATTCCCTTCTAAGGATCCTGTTAACCCCGTAATTTCTCTTTTTAGTAAGGGTCAATATTAGTCGAGCCAGGGCTCGTGTGTCAAAGCATGAGAATTCAAGCACCGAACAAAAAAGGGGTCGAAGTCATCAATTGGTCGACTGGCCCTTGGAGTTAGGAAGGGATGTCAAAATCAAAAGCATGTGTAAATAGTACGAGTCTGTTCCAAAAGAGTTGGGTCCTATCAGAAAGGAAGTTTTATGTGCTGAGGGTCGAGGTAAGTTGTTAGATAGAAGTCACATCGGCAAGTGCAATGACCATCATCATCCCATTATGAGGGATGGAAGAATGAAAAATGATGGTTCTTGTATCATGTATGCCCTGCAGCCTTTATCATTTTTACTTTACACATCTTGTTGTGTACTCATCCCTGGCACAATTCCACCTCTTGCCCGCTCTGTTATAAATTATGGATGTTTTGCATGCATTCTATTCACCAGTCAATCTTATGCATTGTTTTTAGTTCTTCTCACAAGCCCAGGTTGGTCAAGATTGTTTCCTTGGGACCATGCCAAATCCACCACGTGCAGGATGGATATGCATTGCACCATGGAAACCTCCCAAAACATAAGGAAGGGCACATGAAGTGGTAGAAGCACTGGGCATGAACCCCAAAACTTGATGTTGATCAATGAGGACCTGGAGGTCAGAGCGTCCTTTGAACAGTTCAGGTGCATGGCCTTTTGCAACAAAATTCAAGGATTCAATATGAGACTAGCCGAGCAGTTCACACTCAATTTAGATGGTTTCCATGCGGTGATTGCGGGTGTCATTATCCATGTAACAGAAGAAAATCTATCGACCATGACAGAGATTCCTTTTTGTGGTGAATGGTGATTCAAAGGAATGTCCTTGGATGCACGGAGCTATGAAGACTTTATCAAGCGATAATGTTTAGATGGGAAGGTCGAGAGGGGCGTTCTGAGTAAACATTTGCAAGAACCTTTTTAGAAACTCCTTGGAGTAATTAGGAAATATTTCACTTGTGAGGGGAGGTCCGACAGATTACACTCGCATCACATTTGATTGCTAATGCACTTCATGGGGAGGAGACCATTAAATCTGCCCTTTTTCTTACACCAGAGCCTCCGAGAGATGGCGGGCATCACCCGGGTTGAATCCAATCAGCCGAAAGGAAAATATCTCGTGTCTCGCTGATTAAATTGTTGGTAGTTGAGGAGTTGAAATGGGTTGGAAGTAGTTGGGATTCATTCTTTCTCGCAGCAGGAATTCCCAAGGATCCAAAGGGAGATTTCGCTTCGCCCGCAGAAAATATAATATCACACCGCGTGAAGGCTGGGGTGAGAAAGGTTGTGCAGGAAGAAGGGACGTTGGAAGCCCTGTCCTCCCAACAAAAAATTCCCAGGAGAAGGGGCTGACCAAATAAGAATAGGGAAGCTGGGGAAACCCAATTCCCAAGCGAACCACGCGCAATGTCAACAGTCGAAGAATTACTTATGTGTGTTATTCGGCTGGAACCTGTCAAAGGTGCAAGTCAAGAAATATGGAGTAGAGCGAGGAGGATAGATATCAGAGGCACATATGTTAGAGATCTGTCTCAGCAGTTGAAGCAAGCACAACTCGCTATCGTCGAGCTTTACCAGGAAAACAAAGAACTAAGACAACAGTTAGTAGCAAATACCCTTGAAGTGTCAGCATCACAAGGCTACGAAGGAAATGTGACGTGGCTCAAGATACAACTCAAGGAAGCACAATATACAATTGTACAGCTGCACAAAATGTAGAGGATTTCGAAAGAAAGGAATGTGAAGCACTGCAGAGAAGGTGAAGCGACCGGGGAGAGAGTCTGTGAAGCTCTTTCTAGTGCGCAGAATAAACATGATTAACTGAGTTCATTCTTGTATATTCAAACGTGGCACATATTTGGACAGTTTTGAAGAAGGTGTCACCCTTAGATGATATTGTCATTTTGGTAACGACTGCAACAATCAGCGGCCACTTGCCACGTACGCACCCCAGCAAATGACCACGCAGCAGAAATCAAGGCTGTTACAGTGGATGGTGGGCATCTGATAGAGCACTTGATCGTTCGAATGCCTTGTCGAAGGAAGGCATCAACAAATCACTCTCCTCATGATGAGATCTTGTTGATAACTGAATCCCCATGGAAAAGACAAGCGGTCATGATGCGACCGAATACAGTTGGTTTCAATTTTTGGAAAGGCGTCATGTGAAAAGTAATTTAATGGAAAACAATCAGTTTCCTAAATTATAGGATAGTAGTTAGAGAGAATGGTAGCCCAAGCGACACCCTCATCTATATATTTGATATTTTCAATGTAAGTCGGGTTGGTTGGCAAATTAGCGTAGATAGTGACTATTGAATGTAGTTTGAGCTCGATCGAAATTTAATGAAAAATTCATGAAGCTTTGATGAAAAGATTCTAATTGTAGCAGTTGGATGTATTGTTTCCTTTCTTTGCATATCTACTTCATGTATTCTTTATTCATATCTATTTTTGTCTAAATAGGAACGTAATTTTGAACCTGGGATTCATCGTGCAATTCCTTGGGATTCATGCCATTTAGACAAATTGTCTTTCCTCTAAGTTAACTCTAAATTCATCCTCAGTGGTGCTTTGAGTTTCTTCACATGTTTTTCTCCTTGCAAACTGAAAACTGAAAACTATTTCTTACTTATCCTTTATCCTCTCAAGTTCAGTTACCGAGTCATTTGTTCTATTGTTTTCCTAAATCGACTCCATAGCTTGAGATCTTACTCTTTTTGCCAATAGAACCATAAATTATTATCCAAAGGTGTTAAATATAGACGACATCTTAAAGCCATATCTTGTACCAAGACAACGTCTCCCGAGAGACCCCTCTCTAAGTCTGAAAGGCTATTTTCGGGTCTCAAAGTTGGTTTGTAAGTTTCCTCTATCATTTGTTTCTCAGTAGAATGAAGTTTACAGAGTGCTAACATTTTGGCATCATTGTCGGGGATGGAATTGAATAAAATTTCCCTGGGATAACGACTAAAGTTATATTTTTTACCCCTGAGGGTAACATAGGGACAAACATCTATATTGGTTGAAGACATTTACCCTGGAAACTCCAATCAAAAATACCAATAGCACAAAGTAGTGTGATTCAGGAACTCTGGCTCCGAAGATGATCTATATTAGAGAAAATCCTGACCCAAACCCTATAGAGCCTATGTGTGATCCCGAGAAACTTCTGCGCAGGACTAGGGAGAAAGAATCATATCTGTTCTATTACCTGGACAAAAGCTTGTCTTTACCCAAAGACGGAGGGCAGAGAATTGATGACCTTGATTTTTATGCCATGTTTGAGCAAACCCTATTCAGGTCTAAGTTAGAGACTAGTTTGGATGATATAGTTTTTGACCAGAAGAGGTTTCAAGATATGATACCTAAGAACATCCCCCAAATCCCTAACCCTCCTAGAGCCATGGCTGCTAGATTCACCCCCCTCATCCTGCCAGTCCAACTGCATAATTTTCCCCAAACTTACAGCCAGAGGATTAAGCTCTACGATGTTGAAGGGAATGTTTCAGCCCAAAATAATATGTATTGGTTCAATGATTTCGTCGACCTAGAGGAGGTAGGCTATGCAAACATGAAAATGAGGTTGTTTGCATAGAGTCTTTCAGGGGAGGTGAGAAAGTGGTTCAAATCCCTCCCAGCAGTGAGCATTTAAGACTTCGTGGCATTCGAAACATATTTCATTACTAGATGGGGAGACAAGAAGAACCCCTTGCAGTTGTTGACAAAGTATAATAATATGAAGAGGGCACAGGAGGAGACTGTGCAATAATTATAAGCCCATTTCATGAGGTTGTATAAATCATTTCCCGTAGAAGTCTAGCCACCCCCCAGGGCTGCACAGCTACGATATGGCAATTCCTTCGAAAACGATTTTGCCTTGTTGTTGAGAGAAAGAAGATCAACAAATCTAGATGCCATGATGAGCGATGAAATCGAGGTCGAGGTAAATATAATGGCGTCGGGGAATATCAAACAGAGGTTCAATAGATATGATAATAAACCCCAAGGGGATGTGCAACCATTGACATCTTGGTACTCGAACGACAAATTCGACTTAATGATGAAGACCATGGAGAAACTGATAGAAATAATGTCCGTGGGAAACATACCTGCTGCTTGAGAATAACATGACCCCCAGCCCATAAATCAGAACCTCATAAAGGATCAGGTCCCTCAGATCAGACAGAGGGAGCAGAGAGAATAGGGCGACCAACAAACAAGACCTTTGTTCCAAAATAATTACGCAGATGAGGATTTTTATCAGATGTTCCAAGACCAAATGCATTGCTACAAAGAAAAAAACACGTGTGTGTTTTTGACGAAGGGGGAACATGATCAATACATGAGCGAAAACGACAATATTATGCTTGAAACATATGACACACTCTCCTGGGAAACGAAAGATTTCAGGAAGGGTTATCACAACGCCATCATACAATTTCATAAACAAGACAACCTCAGGAGCAAGAAGACGCTTACCAAACCTTAGCAGACAAATCCTATAAGGAAACCTCTATCGGATGTTCCTTCCACAAGCCTCCTAAATCCAGACAAAAGGACCAAGGATGCGATTAAAAAGGCAAAGTCAATATAGGAGGCCCCGAAGAAAGTGCCGAAGACAAGCCGAGAAACACATGGCAAAGAGGTAGAAAAGGTCTCTCCCCCATTTAACTTTGAGAATGAAATGGGAAATATCAAAATATATGTCCTGTTCAATGAACTTATCAAAAAGGGTAAGTATCGGGAGAAGATTATTAAAATGCTAAAAATGGGAGAAACCCTCGACACTTTGAACGTCCAGGATGACCACCCTGCTATTTTATTTGGTCCACATGTTGAGGAGACAAGATATACTGAGGAAATTCCCTCGTTCTATGTTAGTCTCAAAGTCCATGACATGAGCCTATATAATGCCATGTTGGATTCAGGCACGTCGCACAACCTCATGCCAAAAGTGATCATGGACAAGCTAGGTTTGGATATCACTAGGCTCTATAAGGACATTGTTTTTTTCGATTTGAGGAAAGTCAAATGTCTGGGACTCATCAAAGACTTGTTCATGTCGCTGGTCCAAATTACTTCAAAGAACATGGTTATGGACTTGGTCATGACCGATATACCCCCTATGTTTGGCATGTTGTTATCTAGGTCGTGGGTTGTGAAATTAAAGGGAACTCTGCAAATGGACATGCCGTATTCTACCATTCCTATTTCTGTCCAGGAGAGGCGTTTATATAGAGAGGTACTATTGAAGTACATGGTAAGAAGTAATACACAGACAAATAGCCATCCTATCTAATCCATCTACATTGAGGTCGGCTCCTCCATATTCTACAATGACATGAGCTTTGAAGAGGAAGAGTCGACAGCCATCATGATCGTCGATGAAAAAGTCATGCGACGAGCAACAAAGTGGACCGACCTGAAGAACCACGCAAAAAACGAGATATGGAACATGAGTTTCGACGAATCTGTCAACAAAGAAGGGGCAGGGGCCAGTGTATGGATAATCCCTCCCAAGGTGGGCACAAAAGTCTTCTCATACAAGCTCGCTTTCGACTATACAAATAACATGGATGAGTATGAAGCACTGATATTGGGCCTAAAGGTTTTGAAATAATTGGGCTCAGAGAGGATAGCACTACACAAGGACTCTGAGCTAGTTATAAACCAAGTGACGCATATATCAATCCAAGCACCCTAGGCTGAGAGCGTACATAAACTTGTTGTTAGACCTCTTCGAAGAATTCTCAGAGTATAATCTATCGGCTATCCCGAGGGGGGAAAATCAGATTGTCGATGTATTAGCCACCTCGGCCTCAATTTTTAAAATTCCCATCTTCCCCAACAAAAAATACGAGATCAAAGTGAAGCACGGGCTGGCAGTGCCTGATAATATCAAATATTGGCAGGTGTTTGAGGACGACAAACAAGTAGAGAGATTTCTCCAAATGAGCGACAAGTTCACTAACATAAACATTGATGATGAGTGTTGTTGGGACGAAGATGGAAACGCATATGCGCGCAGCAATGACGACCTTTTCCAGAATCAGATAGCGGGAAGGGACATAGTACAATTGAAAAATAATATCATCCCAAAGGGGCTAGTTCCATTGGAAAATAGTTTTTATGAAAACGATGTGGCCAGAAATCCCAAGATCAATGCAAATAATGAATATATCGAAGATTCCAACATCGGGACTCAGGAGAACTTGAAAATAATCAAATTGTCGAAAACACTCAGTCCGGAGGTCAGACAAGACTACATCAAGCTCATGAAGGATTTCCCCGATGTTTTCGGTTGGAGTTATGACGACTTGAAGGTTTATGACACAAAAGTGATTCAACATGTCATTCCTCTCAAGGAAGAACAGAGGCCCTTCAAACAAAAGTTGATATGGATAAATCCCTTGTTACTGTCGCTACTTGAAAAGGAGGTAAATAAATTGTTCGAAGCTAAAATTACCTTTTCTTTGAGGTTTTCGAAATGGGTGGCCAAGTTGGTGCCTATAAGAAAAAAGAGCGGCGAAATAAGATTGTGTGTGGATTTTCGAAACTTGAACAAAGTGTCCCTCAAGGACCACCACTTGCTCCCTAAAATGGACTATATTCTACAAAAGGTGGTGGGGTCCTAGAAAATGTCCATGCTGGATGGTTTTTCGTGTTACAATCAGATCCTAGTACCCCCGGATGACAGGGAAAAGATGGATTTTATGACACCATGGGGAACGTTCATGTATTCAAATATGCCATTCGGCTTGATGAACGTCGGAGCTACCTTCCAGAGGGAAATGGACATAGAATTTTTTGACGAAAATGACAATTTTATTATGATCTATTTGGATGACATCATAGTATACTCTGACTCCGAAGAACAACATCTCGGGAATCTAAAGAATTTTTTCCAGAAATGTAGGAAATTCGGCATATCATTGAATCCAAAAAAATCACATTTCGGGATGCAAGAAGGGAAGTTCTTGCGGCACATCATCTCAAAGGAGGGTATTAAGATAGACCCCAACAGGGTTGAAGGAATTCTGAAAATCGTCAATTCACACAGTAAGAAGGAGGTACAATCCTTCTTGGGAAAGGTAAATTTCTTGAGAAGATTCATCCCAAACCTGGATGAGATTATAAAACATATCACTTGCATGCTCAAAAAAGGGAACGAGATTAAGTGGACTCTTGAAGCCAGGAAATTATTTGAAGATATCAAGGTAGTGTTGACTAAAGATCCCATGTTGGCTAGCCCAAACTTCATGAAAGAATTCATCTTTTTTTCATTCGCCTCAGAGCATACAATTGTCGATGTGCTATTACAAAAGGACGATCAGAATTTTGAGGACCCTATAACCTATTTCAGCAGGATGTTGAGGGATTCTCCACTAAGGTACGACATTATGGAGAAACAAGCATGTGCCTTAGTAAAATCCATAAAGGAGTTCAGAACGTACATATTACACTCCCACGTTATCTCTTACATGCCCAACAAATCAGTCAAGGATATCCTAACTCATCCTAACCCAGAGGAAAGGAGATGTAAGTGGATAGAGGCCATGTTGGAATATGACCTCAAAATCAATCTCACGAAGTTGATCAAGGTTCAGGTCCTTGCAAAGATGATGGTGCAGTCAGACTGCGACACTTTGGGTATCAACTTCATCGTTGATCTGTCAGAGAACCCTTGGGAATAAAAAACTACGCAGGTGTCTCAAAAGTTCGTCGATTCACTGTGGTATACATACATCATCTATGTGTTGAGAAATATGCAAACCCCTCCAGGTTTAAGTAATAACAAGACCAGATTCTTGAAGCTCAAAGATTTTAAGTTCTGCATCTTGGATAACTCCCTATACTGGAAAGATCCCAAAGGGATCTTGCTGAGTTGTTTGCTGGAAAATGACACGAGATGAGATATCTAGGAATTCCATAAAGGTGACTACGGAGGACATCACTACTAGAAAACCACGGCACACAAAATTGTAAGAGAAGGTTACTATTGGCCTACCATCTTCGCAGATGTATACAAAGAAGTTTCCAGTTGCCACGAGGATCAAATTTTCGATGGAAGAAGAAAGTTGCAGCCCCTGCCACTAAAACTGATCTCGGTCGAATCCCCTTTCATGCAATGGGGTTTAGACTTCATAGGGGAAATCCATCGTCCATCCTTGGCGTAGCACATATGGATACTCACAGCCATATATTACTTCACGAAATGGATAGAAGCAATTCCAATGAAGCAGGCTACTGACACAGTCATTATTCAATTTCTGGAGACAAACATCCTGTCGAGATTTGGATTCCCTATCAATATCATAATAGATAATGCAGCCGCATTCAATTCCAAGAAGATGGAAACGTTTTTTCAAGATTACAATATAACCCTGGGACATTCTATAGCTTACTTCCCACAGGGAAATGGGTTAGCAGAATCGTCAAATAAAAGTTTGACCAGTATCTTCAAGAGACTCCTGTAAGACAACAAGAAGGCCTGGCATAAAATGCTTATTTACACGTTATGGGAGGATATGGTCACTACCAATAAGTCCATTTTGATCTCTCCATTCCAAATCATGTATGGTGAAGATACGGTTTTCCCCACCTCACTTGGGTTTCTCGTCAGAAATTTGTTGCAGGAACAGGAAGACGAGCCAGATGATGGGCAGAGGAGGATAAATTAGTTGATTCCACACAACATATGAGGGAGTAGGTTTAAAATCGATCACAAATACACCTGGAAAGGATGAAGAAAACCTTTGATAAGCGTTCTAAGAAGGAGGATTTTCAGACTGGGGACCTGGTGCTTAAATGGGATGTGAGGAACGAATATAAAGGAAATCATGGAAAATTTGATCACCTCTAGATGGGTCCATTCAGAATCAATGCATATCATGGGAACAACGCCTATTTTCTAGAATATCTAAATGGAGAATGCATTGGTTGGGGTCCTGTAAATGACTGGTTCCCCAAAAACTATCTAGCACAATAAAGTCTGTTTAAGTCACATGTCATTGTAAATAGTCATTTTATTTTGTTTTCAAGATAGGCATCCTCGAGTCAGTGTGTCAGCAAAAATTGAAGCCCGAAGTGAAGGCCCTGAGTTTATGTTGAGTCTGTTAGAAGCTGTGTCAATAGGTTTTGGTCGTGTTTTTTTGTTTTTTGTTTCAGTGTCTGGAATTCGAATAAGGCCCAATGGTCAGGCACCTAGTTTGTTGTTCTTTGCTACCTCACTGGGAGGATAGCATCCCCTTTGGAGCCAGCTATTAGTGTCATCATTTATATTTTTAGTAAGGTTCGGTCTTAGTCGAGCCAGGGCGCGTGTGTCAAAGAATGCAAATTCAGGCACCAAACAAAAAAGGGGTCGAAGTCAGCAAGTGGTCGGTTGGCCCTTGGAGTCAGGAAGGGATGTCACAGTCAAAAACATGTGTAAATAGTACAAATCTTTTCCCAAAGAGTTGGGTCCAATCAGAAAGGAATTTTTACGTGTTGAGGGTCGAGGCAAGTTGTCAGATAGAAGTCGCATCGGCAAGTGAAATAACCATCATCATCTCATTATGAGGGATGAAAGAATGAAAAATCACAACGCTCGTATCACGTATGCCATGCAGCCCTTATCAGTTGTACTTGACACACCCCAAAGTGTACTCGTCGTGCGGATGTGCTACAGAAAATATTCAGTTCGCTTCAGAACATCCAGTCTCCATGAATTCACTATTCCCTAGCATGATTCCACCTCTTTCCCTCTCTGTTATAAATTATGGATGTTATACATGCATTCTATTCACCATTCAAGTTATTCATTTTTTGTATTTCTTCTCGCAAGCCCAGGTTGTTCAAGATTGTTTCCTTGGGCCCATGCCAAATCCATCGCACACAAGACGAATATGTGTTGCACCATGGAAACCTCCAAAAACATAAGGAAGGGCGCACAAAGTGGCATAAGCGATGGGAATGAACCCCAAAACTTGACATTTATCAATGAGGACCCGGAGGTCAGAGCGTCCTTTGAACAATTTGAGTGCATGGCCTTTTGCAGGAAAATTCAAGGATTCAATATGATACTAGCCGAGAAATTCACACTCAGTTTCGATGGTTTTTGTGTGGTGATTGCGGGTGTCATTATCCATGTAACAGAAAAAATTATGTTGACCGCTACAAAGATCCCTTTGCGTGGTGAAAGGTGATTCAAAGGCATGTCCTTGAATGCGCGGTGCTATGAAGACTTCATCAAGAGATAATTTTTATATGGGAAGGTTGAGAGGGGTGTTATGAGTAAACAGTTGCATGAACCTTTTCAGAAACACCTTGGAGTAATTAGGAAATATTTCACTTGTGAGGGGAGGTCCGACAGAGTACACTCGCATCACATTAGATTGTTGATGCACTTCACGAGGAGGAGACCATTAAATATGCCCTTTTTCTTACACCAGAGCCTCTGAGAGATGGTGGATAGTGCTCGAGATGAAGCTAATCCACCGAAAAGGAAAATATAGCATGTCTTGATGATTAAATTGTTGGCAGTTGAGGAGTTAAAATGAGCAGGAAGCACCTGGTATTCATTATTGCTTGCAACAGGCATTCCCAAGGATCCAAAGGGAGATTTCCCTTCGCCCGCGGAAAAGATAATATCACACCGCATGGAGGTTGGGGCAGGAAACGTTGCATACAAAGAAGGGACGTTGGAATCCTTGTCCTCCCAACAGAAAAATCCTCGGAGAAGGGGAAGACAAAATAAAAACAGGGAAGTTGGGGAAACCCAAGTTCCAAGTGAACTGCGTGCAAAGTCGATTGTCGAAGAATTACTTATGCGCGCCTTTCGGCTGGAACCTGTCAAAGGTGCAAGTTGAGAAATTTGTATCAGAGCAAGGAGGAAAGATACCAAAGGCACAAATGTTTGAGAGCCATCTCAACAGTTGAAGCAAGAACAACTCGCTATCGCTGAGCTTTACCAGGAAAACAGAGAACTAAGACAACAATTAGCAGTGAAGACCCTTGAAGTGTCAGTACCACAAGGTCGTGAAGGAAATATGACATGGCTCAAGAGACAAATCAGGGAAGCACAAGATACAATCGTTCAACTTCTTAAAACACAGAGGATGTCAGAAGAAAGGAATGAGAAACACTATAGATAAGGTGAAGTGATCGGGGAGAGATTCTGGGCATCTCTTGCCAGCGTGTAGAATAAACATGATTAACTGAGTTCATTCTTGTATCTTCAAACGTGGAGCAGATTTGGACACTTTTGAAGAAGGTGTCACCCTTAGACGGTCTTTTCATTTTGGTAATGACTGCAACAATCAGTGGCCACTCACCACGTATGCACCCAAACAAATGAGCATGCGGAAGAAATCAAGCCCATTACAGTGGATGGTGGGATTCTGACAGATCACTTGATCATTTGAATGCCCTGTCGAAGGAATTCATCGACACATCACTCTCCTCATGACGAGACCTTGTTGATAATCGAATCCCCGTGGCAAAGACAAGCGGTCATGATGCGACCAAATACAGTTGTTTTCTATTTTTGGAAAGGCATCATGCGAAAAGTCATTTAACGGAGAACAAGATAGTAGCTAGAGAGCAGGATATCCCAAGCAGCGCCCTCACCTATATATTTGATATTTTCAATGTAAGTCGGGTTGGTTAGCAAACTAGTGTAGAGAGCAACTATTGAATGTAGTTTGAGCTCGATCGAAATTTAATGAAAAAGTCTTGAAGCTTTGATGAAAATATTCTAATTGTAACAACTAGATGTATTATTTCCTTTCTTTGCGTACGTACTTCCTATATTCTTTATTCATATTTATTTATGTCTAAATAGGAACGCAATTTCGAACCTGGGATTCACCATGCAACGCCCTGGGATTCGTTCCATTTAGAAAAACCATATTTCCTCTAAGTTAACTCTGAATTAATCCTCAACGGTGCTCTGAGTTGCTTCACGTTTTTTCTCCTTGCCACACACAACGATTTTAAACTGAAAATTGTTGCTTACTTAGCCTTTATCCTCTCAAGTTCAGTTACCGAGTCATTTGTTCTATCATTTTCTTAAATCCACTCCATGGCCCAAGATCTTACTATTTTCTCCAATATAGCCAGAACTTATTACCCAAAGGTGTTAAATCTAGCCGACAACTTAAATCCATATCATGTACCAAGACAATGTCTCCCGAGAGAGCCCTCTCCAGGTCCAAAAGGCAAGTTTCGGGTCTCAAAGTTGGTTTGTAGGTTGCCTCTGGCATTCGTTTCTTATTTGGATGAAGTTTACAGAGTGATAACTGATCCAACACAAGATGTCTAGGAAGTCTAAGAGTTGCAGTTGTAATAATTCCAACTACCAAAATAGAGTCTTTAAGAATTATACATAAATCTACATTCATATTTCCTTAGAATCTGCAAAACATTGCAGACATTCCTCCTACATGGCCTCCTCATGCTCCCATGTGAGAAAGAATAATTTTAAGGGTCCATACTTATATTAAAGTGTAGAAACCTTTGTGAATCTTACTAATTTTTAAATTCCAACCATAAAACATTTGGCAATATTTTTGTAAAAATGTTCAAATTTCTAAGGATTTTATATACTTTGTAGAAAATTTTGGGAATTTTTAAATCAAAATAATTTTATCCTATGTAATCTGGGATAATCATTTCAGGAAAAATGGAAATTGAAAAGTATTTTTTGGAGAAAACCATGGAAAATTATCCCATGGGAGAAATTTATCCATTAAGTGTTCCTTGCATGTGGCATCTTAATGACCGTAGAAGATCCATTTGACCTTTACTAGGCCAATGGATTGGTTCTTGAGCACTTTGAATTTATAGTAGGATGCACATTGGCTCCACCTAAAAGTCCCCTTTGCACTCCACCTAGATTATAGTCCAATCAATTATGTGGTTAGGATCAAGCAAATACGTTTTGAATAAAGACACCAATGAACCACATTATGCATATGCATGGATGTAGATAGTGAAAGCATATATGAAACTACACTTATTATTTCTAAAAATTAAAACGACCCACAATATCTCATGCCAAATGTTGGAAACTTCCCAATTTCAACGAGCTCCTTTTAACCTTTACCTTCAAAATCACATCCTCACCCACTGCACCCTGCCTTTATTTGCATACATTTTTTTCTATCCTATCTAGTCTTTAAATCATGCTTTATCTTTACCATATTCTCTTCCATTTCTCTTAGTATCTATGGCCCAATAACGACTATGTATACTAGGTTTCCCCATCTCACTAGTGTGTTGCGTTTTCTACCATACATGGCTTCAAAATGGGCTCATCTTCAACAATGCCTGATACCTATTGTTATACGAAAACCTAGCTAAATGAAGATAGTCTTCCCACTTGGAAGGCTTGTCCATTACATACATTCTCAACATATCTTCAATTATTTGGTTGGTCCTATGTGTCTACCCATCTGAATTTGGATGATATGTTGTGATGGAATTCATATTTGTCCCAAATATTTTAAGCAATCCCTTCCAAAAATTCGATGTGAACATGGAATCTTTGTCAGACACTATTTCCTTAGGCACACCATGTAGCCTAAACATTTATTTCATATAAATATTTTCAATGTTTTATCCCTTATGAGTCATCTTAACTGGAATAAAATGTGCATCCTTTGTAAGTTTTTCCACCACTTCCATGATCGAATCATTCTACCTATTATCATAGGATTTGTCCTTGTGAAAATCCCATGACAAGATTTCCCAATATTGTGTAAGAATGGAAAACAATACCACTATCACCTTGATAGGATCTTCCCTTGTTTTAGTGATGGAAGAGGTCTACCATAAGGGAGGATTCCCTGGTGACCTCAAGGGATCAAATAACAATTTTACTAGTGAAACCTAAAACCCCCTATATTGATCACCGGATTGTCGATCTAGGTCTAGGAAAGAGAAGAGGTTGAAGGTGATTTTTGTACCTAACCGGAACAGGAACAATTTGCAACATATATACAATAATTACCAAGATAAAGTATGCAAACGTAACCTCTTTAGACAATAGACAAGATAGATTTCAATGACTGTTACAAATTTTCATCAGTAAACAATTATATGACAACCATAAATTATTTGTAACAATAGCAATAATTAGTGCCCAAAAAAACTGCAATTGACCATTAAAAATAAACACATAACCAATAGAATATTATTCAATTGCTAGAGGAAATTTCTGGGTTAGTTAAACCACCTCTATATGAGTGTATTCCGCAATTTAATTCAGTTTTAGATATTTGTCTCAAACTTTTATAATAAAAACAATAAATATTACAACTTTCATAGGGTTAGAATTAGTGGATTTTGTAGAATAGTTGAGATATTTGAAGGAGAGTTTTTATCAATTGTTTTCACCACAAGAGTTTCTTTGAGATTAGTTCCTTTATAGAGCTATGGAGTCTCAAATTCATCTAATATTGAAGGTTGATCTACTTGAAACTAAGAGTAAGGACATAAACCCTAAAGTGAAAGCACATTTGAGCCTTAGGTTTTAGATATTGAGGAGAAGGGCATCTAGAGTGCAGGCACATTTGGGACCTAGAAATTGTTCCTCCCTTCTTGTAGCTTCAACTAGGTCAAAGATCAAAAGTATAGGGATAAAATTATAAAGTGATAAAACTTTAGGGATTTAGGGTTCTAACCCTAGCAAGGACAATTAACCAATTTTAGACAAATAAGACCTTGTGAGAGGAAGAAGCACTTATGTTCCTCTCTTAGGGTTTCAAAAAACAATACTTCTTGCAACAAAATAAAATCTTCACCATAAACATCAATACCATAAAATAAAATTGCAGAAATTTACTTAATTCATCCAAGAAACCAACAGAGTTTAACCCTAATTGCAGAAATATCCATCCAGAATCATCCAACCATCCACAAGAGATGCATTACAAGCATAGTGCATGCGAAAGAGAAGACTAGTCACCTCATAAGGGTGAAAATATCATAAGTAGTCTCAGAAATGGTGAGAAACAATGATTATTAAATGAAATTGAGGGTTATCCCTTTTATATGAGAATAACCTAACATATTTGTCCACACAATATGTCAAAAAAAATAAGTGGGGTCTCCCTATCATTTAACCTTTACAAATTTTAAAGTGAAAAAAATAAATCATAATGAGCCACATGTGTGAGATGTCAATCCTTCTTGGGAAAAGAGGCCTCCAAAGGCCATATGGCAACAATCCGGAGCAAGGTGGGAGCAAGTGATGTCTCTCCCCACTCAAAATCATGTCATGCATCATAAACACCCCATGTATGCACCAAATCCTAACTGCACCATACACCAAAATGTGACATCATCACCATAAGAGGGCCAACTTCTAGGATCCAAGTGTTGTGTCTAGGCCTTGGGGAGATGCATCTTGTTTTTGAAATATCTTTGACTATCTACTATTGCAACATCCCTTTTGGTGAAAAATAATATATAGGGTACTCTTCCCAACCTATGGGATTCCAACCCATCCATGTGTTATCATGACTGAATATGCTCATACCAAGCCCATCAGTTCATCATCCAAGGTTATGAAGATGTAAGAGTTGATGTATGAAGGTGGTAAATCACTATATGACCCACTTATCTCCATCACATATGCCAAGGTCCTTCAATAAAGTCACAACATCTTGGGTACAAGCCCATAACGTCCCTAAAAGAACCATGTTAGGGTCATCCAAAACAAACCAAAGCATAAGAAAAGGCTAGCCAAGGTTCATAAGAAACATTAGTCCTTAAAGCATGAAAATTAAGATGTAACTTAAGATATAAGCCATGAAAGGAAATTCACCTAAGTATCCCCTTCAAGCATCACACCAGCCTAGGACCCCATGTGAGTTGATAAGTTTAAGTATGACATAGTCTTCATCAAACCCTATTAGGTGTGCCACCTAGATAGGAAATAAATTAACCCAGGCAGAGGGATAGGTCCCAAGGGAAGCAAGGAATAAAGAAACCCTTCAAGAGTAAGTGTGGAGGTGATATGGGTTTATGGATTACTTCATGGCTTATGGTGCCATTTAATCCATTTCTATGAGATACTTTGTGAAAGGTGCACTTGATCTTGAGTTACCCCATATTTAGGTGTTATTTTTTCCAAACCCCTTTATCAACCATATTTCTAGTCTAATTTATCATATTTGAAAGTCCCCTTTGTAAGGTTTCAAGATATAACATTTCTATTTGGGATCGGGGTGAGCACTGAAAGGGCAGATCTCAAGTTTGGATTGGATTTTGTTAGTCATTTTGTTGTCATTCATTTCTTTATTTAGCACCATTTTCTTATTCCTTTAATAGCAACTGCCATCAACCTCTGGGACTTTATCCCCTCTACTCATGAGAGAATGGACCATGACCCATTACTAAAGTTTAGTATACTATGAGAGGTTCTAGGATGGAAAGTGTTAAGTATGGTTGGGAATGGAACATTACCCTTGTGATGGCCACCCAGTAGTACCCCTTTTCCATCGGTAGTGAAAACACATGACTAGGGCGTATAATATGACTACCAAGGTGGAACAAGGAAACTAACACAATTTCCCAAGCCAGTGATCCATTATCCAACTTCAAATAAATATTCTCATACACATGCCCAAAAAATTAAGAACAACACTTTGCATGAAATAATGACTAACATACCTCATGGTGACATTGGATTAGCATCTCCCATAATCTGGGTTGCTTGGATGTGATGAGACTTGGTTGACATGTGGTTGTAAAGGTGAATGAAGGGGGGATGATGGACTACCATCTATGAACATGCTAATCATCATCATGGTTAGGATCATGTTCTTCATTGAAGACCATGAGACACGATATCCTCTAGTTACGCCTAAGCATGGGGGGGGGGTAACACTTTCTTGATGTTATAGGAAGATTGGTAATGAAATCAATAGTAACAATCTCCCATTTTCATTGAGTAATGGGCAATGTCTATAGAAATCCCATTGGATTTCTCTGCTCAACCTTTACCTTATAACATTCCATGCATCTGGCTATGTAATCAACCATATATTTCTTCATTCCAGGCCAAAATAATTGGCCTCTTACCACTAGAATTTTTTTTTGGTATGTTTCAAAAATATCCCCCCTGCAAATTGATGAACATTCCCTTGGATTATAGACCCCTATACCAATAAAGAAAATTACATTTGGACAATACCATTCCTATAAATTCATTTTGTCCATCGAAAAAGAGAGAAGGAGAGGAAGTGTGATGTACCTCATTTATGACATTTGTCCTAGCCACTCCAATCTATGAGCTTGATCTTCAATCTCGGCAAAAATACATACCTGTAATGAACAATGACAAACAAACGACTATCTCCTACTCTAATGGATTAGTAAAATCAAATCTATCTACATGGATTGAACCAATCAACAAACAATCACATATGAATACATACTTTAAGGAAATAGGCCAAGTATATTAGATGAGAACAAAGAAAACTTATAGACCCTGAATGATGTCAGCTACAACTCCTCCAAGCTCTACTCATCCAACCCTTGCATGAATCCCACGATCATAAGTCTGATATCTGAAGGCTTCCTCCTTTTCGCCTTGGAAATCCCTCAATATATAGGCATGAAGGCTTGATAGGCATAAAAACCATGAGAAAATGAGGGGTATGGTTGAGGATATGGCTCCTTGAGGCTTGGATCAGACCCTAAGGTGAATCCCAAGCATGAGGGTTGAACAAAAGTAATTCAATCTCAAAGAGTTGGTCCCTAGATTAAGGTGGGGGAGATCCCCCATTTCTTTCAACAACATCAGTGGTGCCCCCTAGTGAGAGACAGAGTGTTGATACTAGATCATAGATCCCCTATAGTGGCAGAGGGGGTGTTATTTGTGCACCCAAAGGATAGATAGGGGGGCAATGGTCTTCATAAATGCTAAAAAAGGGTCGAAATTTTGAAGGAAAAAGTGTGTTTTAACCAAAAAAAAATGGTTTCCTCCTCCCATATGACTTAGGGGTTATGAACAATTTTTTTAATAGTGTCAAGGGGTGGTGACACCTCACAAAGTGAACTCAATACTTGGGAAGGTTCATATGACACTTATGACAGTGAATGTGACACTTATCGAGGTGCATACGTCACTTTGTGACACTTTGTGACACTTGAGAGACTTAGGGTGTGTAAATCAAGTGTGACATTTTGATGTGTAATAGATTCCCCCTAAAGTGTGAGGTCAAAAGAAAAATTGATGGTCGAAACACTTTACAATTCTTCAATGCAAGGATGTTGGAGTGGGAGAATGTGGCAGAAACTATAAACAATTATCAAACACTATTAATATATGTTCCATTTCCGAGGTAGGCATACCTATGCTCGAAATATGAGATGAATCAAAACATCGTCGTCGACCAATTCACTGCGGATCCATGAAAAATATTGACTAAGGATATGGCCACCAGAGATACAATGTGGATCCATCATCCATGACATTAACTGATTGCAACCATGAAAAATACACAGTGGAGGTACAAGATGAGAAAACATAGCCACAGACCAATACAATGTGGATCTATGAGACAGTATATATATCAACATGCTCAAATTATCTCATTCGCAGTCTAGGAAAAACAGAGAACATAGTGAGTTCTTAACCCAGGGTCTTCGTCCCAATCCCGATGTGGTACAAATCTAGCCATGTGAATAGATGATTTGATATCAAACATGGTAGAAACCTCTTGATTATCGATCATTGAGGTAAACCATTAACAAGTGTGAGGGAAATAGCCAATGATGTCAATGACTCCCGAGGTACCCTAGTACATTCTAGTGAATGTGAATAAATGAGTTGAGGTCGAACATTCATGGAATCATCCGATCAAATGTCAGTGATGTAAACCTATTGTCGAAAGAGAGGAGGCATGCCATTGAGGCATGCATGTCCTAAGGTACTAATTTGGTTTTAATTCTAATTCTCGGATGATGTGTTGAATTTTACAGGAAAAGACTCGTCGAAGGAGGGCCTTGATGTATCCCCCATTATAGACAAACAATTGACATAGGAAAGTGATATACGATGGTGAATTGAAGGAGTATGTACTAACACAAGAAATGGAAACTGGAAATACTGTAGATGGATGGTTTGAAGTGAAACTTCTCTTGAACGTGATGAGGCATGACAACTGACTTGGTAGCATTGAATCGATGAGTACCAAGAATGTAATGTGATGGAAATAAGAGCACTCTTCGACTAGACAAAAAAGTACGGAAACGAATGGAATTGGTATGAATTAGAGACAAGTGGATTAACCAACTGTAATATGAGACAAAAGCAGGATCCATTTTCAAGGGTGACAATAGCTTCCATAAAGGATTCCCCAAAACTTGACCCACTTCTTTAAATTTTTCCCCCATCTAGATAGATGAGTACCTCTTTATTTTTTAACGAGCTTGAGGAGAGTAACAGGTGCTCGTTATAGCTCATCCTTTGGATGAGTCCCTTGACACATGTTTAACGAACCTAAAGCAGGAGGGGTTCGGTCCCAGATGGATCCTGGATATTGGACTCACATAGATCCTTTGATGCATAGTTTTACGAGCCCAAAGAAGGTAAAATTGGTCGCTTTTCATGTTTAGAGAGTTTGAAAAGAACTTAAAGATGACTTCATGAATGACTTTTTCGTAAATTTAGTCTCCCAAGACCGAAAAAAGTGTAAAACAATACAGGGGAGAACTCTTCTAATCATGCTTGATTATAGTGTTCCTTTTTCATAATTAGTCTCACAAGGAAAAAAAAAAGACAAACTACCACTCAAAAGATTCCCTTTCAAATATTTTAATGATTGTGAAAGGAAGCAAGATCACTTGACAATTGTTTCATGTTTAGAGAGTATGAAAACAACTTAAAGGAAACTCTAGGGGGTTCCTTTTCCGTATAACCATTATGAGTCCGAAAAAGTGATGAAAGTATACTCGGTCACATTCTCATGTATTTATGAGCACAAGAAAGAACAAAGACTAAGCTCAGAATTGGTTTCATTTTTATACAATATTGAAACACAATTAAATTATGCTTGTAACTCTAGGTTCAATCCCCAGATTTATGTTTAATTTTTTAGCGAGCTTGCTACAGAGAGGAAAACTATGCTTGTAGCTTCTATTTCATTTTTTAGCAAGCTTGACACAGATAATAAAAACTATGCTCGTAGCTTCTCTTTGATCATGGATTCCAGGAGGACAATGTTATGGAAGGAATACATGTCAAAGGACAAACGCCAGCTATGTATTTCAAGAGATCTTCACTAGATGGAAGAAAAACAATTCGGAAGGAATACATGTCGATGACCTCGATAAGGGTAGGTAGATCTGGCTCTAATAGCCCTATCGAAGAGATGACCATGTCAACTACCATATCTAAGGCAGGAGAAGGGAGATATTCCCTCTCATTTGAAGTTGAGTGCATGGGACATGTCGTTACATAATTGACCTATGGTAGGGCATACTTCGATGGAATATATGGACCATTCAGGGAAGGCAGATGGTTGACCATCAGATGAGGGTCAATGAATGAAATTTGGTCGATCATTACTATGTTTTCGTTGTCAGGGAAGCATATCACTCAAAAGAGAGTGGACACAAAATCTCTCATAACATAGACATAGTCTCGCCCAAGGAGAAAGTTAAAGTCCAAGGGTTCGTGAACTACCATCAGATCGACATAGACTATTTTTCCTCCCAAAGTAACCAAAAAATGAGGAAGGGTCCCTAAAGGTTGACTAATTATTTTATCAAAGGTCAACATATTTTGAGTCATGGGCACAAGCTGGAAGGAACCAAAATATTATCAATAATTCATGGATAAGATGCTAATAGAAACACCTTCATATATTATAGTGTTAGGATTATTCCTACCACAAACCTGCATGGTGATTTGAAAAGGAACATAAGAAGGAATATGGGGTTATGTTAAATGATTCCAATAAATAGAAATCATGTGAGTGCTTGAAGGGGGTGCCATCGGGATGGGAATAGTATCCCCTTGTATGAGTGAATTAGTATTAATGAGGAAGACCTAAGAAAAATCCTCTCTCTTTGAATGAGGAGTGGGATTGACCGATGATGGAACTAGATCGACCACTTTGGCTGCACTCTTCAAGGGAGGAGTGGGATCGATCAATGATGGAACTAGATTGACCACTTGGGGAGAACTCTTTGGAGGAAGAGTGGGGATGACCAATGATGGAATTAGATCAACTACTTGGGTTAGTGGTTCAAATTAGGATGAAACCAAATTGACCACCTGATCAACCGTACTGAACGGGGATGGAACTGGATTGACCAGTCCATCAACGAACGATGGGTTGGGAGAGATCTTACGATAACCAGTTGGAAGTTGAATCTTTTCAATAATATAGGAAGCCTCATCCATATGAGGGAAAAGGTGAGTGATGATCACCTTCACATAACATACAAGGAAATTGGACGGTTCTATTATTATTACCAACCTTAACATCACTAGTTCATGGGGTTTCACCATCATGTCCAACAAGGGTTGATGACATGGAATACCACATTTATAAGACCTTGGGGAGACCATGGAAATCCCTTAGAAACTGGTCACCATTACAAAGCCTGCAAGGGAATTTGGGTTTAGGATTCTTTGTTTTAGACTTGTCTATCTTATCAACACTCCCAGTACGATTAAAATTAGTTGGTTGCTCAAATCCAACATGACCTGATGCAGTTGGAGACTTGGTATCTTTCCGATTCTTCTACTTCTTCTTCTCTTTCAGTTTCTTCTTCTTCTTATCAACCTGGCTACTTGCTTTAGATATTTCACTAGGAGAAGAAGGAGAAAGGGAAGAATACTTGACGGGTGAAGAAGGTGAAAGGTCGACATCATGTTGATTTGTGGGTTGTGTGCTTACATATAAAGTATTAGGTGAATTCGAAGCACTGGGAAAATTTGAGATTACCAGAGTAAGAAACAGCCAAAACGGTAACCCGATGGTGAGTCTTGGAAGACTCAATGTGGCAATGCAGGGAGGACCAACATTTCCAAAAGAAGGAAAGGTGAAAGGTTCCCCAAGAAAAGGGGTTCCTTCATTGGTACACCCAGGAAATGGTGCCATTGATACTGACTCGACCTAAGGTCCACTAGGGAAAAAAATATCACACACTACAAATCTAAGAAGCAAACAATCAAACAAACATTCCCACAATGAAACCACTAGTTGGTGATGAAATCCAACATCGCGATATAAATATAGGAAGGGGATGGGATATAGCAGGTGGATCAATTATGTTGGTGACCTTATTAAAGGACTTACGCCTTGGTGTAAGTTCCCACATGATTTTATGTGTGGGTTTACCCCCCAAGGAGCCCGAGTGAGTTTAAACAATGTCTGACCCAGGTATGACAAAGAATCACCTTCACCGTCACCTTGTGTATTAACCCTATAGATATAGGCCACTAAGGTTACCAACTTGCATTCAGCCTCCGGGAGGATACAGTCGACAGTCAAAACGAATGTACAAGCAGGATAACAAGTCTGAAATTCTTCAAGAGAAATGAAGACAAGTGGACTAGAATACTACTGAGGACCCCCAATGGATTCAATATTCATGAAGCTCTGAGACCAAATGAAACCAATCATTTCTCAGGAAGAACCCCCAATATAAGATATTTCATCTACGTATGGTTAAGCCTGAGAGGGAAATATATGTTGCTATCCCGTATGTGACCTCGTGTTTAACCCCTATGTGAGAGGGGGATCCCAACTATGCTTATATGAACAATTGGATTTACCGCTCCCTAGCACAAGATTCTATGTTTTTTTGATGGATTTGGAAAGTTATCCTCATGACATATTCCAAAGCCCTACACTTTAAGCTAATGTAGGTTTGCTACCAAATAATATAAAAGTGTCTGATTAATTTTATCAGCACTTCATTTTAGGGTTGTTGTTTACTCAAGGGTGTGAAAGTGAAACTTATGATGTTTTAGACTCAATTCCAAAAGAATGCAAAATAATGAAATGAAACTCTTTTTCTTTAATGAATCCTACATATGGGATGGAGAAGAGGTTCAACTTTATTTAACAAAAACACCCAATTCCCAAATGTAATTTTCTAAATGAAATCTACTACACTACCCAAAATCAAGAACGCAACTATCTTCTTTGTTTGATTCTAATATATAAAGAAAGAAAATGTGAATCATTTAACACTCTATTACTTTCAATCAAAATGAAAGAGTTGAATGCAGATACAAAGGACATGAATAAAAAATGATTTCAAACAAAGAATGCACTCACAAGTTAACTCACTCAATCAAGGACTCGACATTTGACAAGCATTCAAGGAATATAATAAAGTTCAAAGAAGAATCCAAAAATTGATAGAGAGAAAGAGAAATCACTCAACTGTCTTAACAAAACGAGGAGAAAGAAAGATAAATCAAAGCTAGGTTGTGGTAAGAATAAAGTCTCAAATAATTCAAAGAGGAAATATTTAAAAAGAAACTTAAGCACAACAAACCTTTGCAGACCTTTTCAATCAGTCAGATAACAAGAAACTTCGCAAGACTCAGACCAAACCAAGAAGAAACAAGGTGAATCAATCTCGCAATTTGGAAAAATATGAAAGCTCAAACAAGACAATGGAAAGAGTGATAAAGATCCATATCCCCAACCTAAACAAAGTCACAAGAAAAAGTACAAACCCTAGGAAAAATACCTCCAACAAAGGGTTGAAAAAAATAGGGCAGATTCTCCTAGATTTGCTAAAAAAAAAAGAGAATCACTCCTCACAACAAAGAGATAGATTGCTACAACACTCCATAAGAGACCCCTAACAAGCACTTATCAGATAACCAAAATCCTGGTAGCCACTATGGGGGAGCGCTAGTCCTGTAAATGCTTGAAAATATGCATAAAAAAGAAAAAACTTAGCAGAGACTGGCTTGGTAACTATGACTATTGCTTCATGAAGCAGAGGGAAGAAGAAAGGGTCAGAAAAATTCAACCAAACAAGATCAAACAAGGAAAAGGTTCAGACGATCCAAGGAAATACAAGTCAATGTCCTTCCCCAACGGAGTCGCCAATCTATATTACATAAATATTCTCATGCGAACAGATGAACTTTCCCTTATATTATAGACCCCTATACCAAGACAGAAAATTACATTTGGACACTACCATTCCTATAAATTCATTTTGTCCATCGAAAAAGAGAAAAGGAGAGGAAGTGTGATGTACCTTGTTTATGATGTTTTTCCTAGCCTCTCCAACCTATGAGCTTTATCTTCACTCTCAAAGAAAATCCGTACCTGAAATGAACAACGAGAAACAAACGACTATCTCCTGCTCTAATGGATTAGACAAAGAAAATATATCTACGTGGATTGAACCAATCAATAGACAAGCACATATGAATATATAATTGAAGGAAATATGAAAAATATATTAGATGAGAACCAAGAAAACTTATAGACCATGAATTATGTCATTTTCAACTCCTTCAATCTCTCCTTGTCCAACCCTTGCATGAATCCCATGATCAAAAGTATGATATCTGAAAGCTTCCTCCTTTTCACCTTGGAAATCCCTCAATATATAGGCTTGAGAGGCATAAAAGCCATGATACAATGAGGTGTATGGTTGAGGATATGGCTCCTTGAGGCTTGGATCAGATCCTAAAATCAAGCCCAAGCATGAGGGTCTAACAAAACTAATTCAATCTCAAAGAGCTAGCCCATAGATTAAGGTGGGGGAGATCCCCCCTTTCTCTCAACAACATCAACACTCCCCCTAGTGAGATACAAAGCGTTGATCCTAGATCAGTGATCCCCTATAGTGGCAAAGGGGGTTCTATGTTTTCACCCAAATAATGGAAATGGGGGCGATGGTCTTCATAAATGCTCAAAAAAGGGTCAAAATTTCTAAGGAAAAAGTGTGTTTTGACTAAAAAAAGATGGTTTTCCTCCTCCCATATGACTTATGGGTCATAAACAATTTTCTTAATGGTTTCAAGGGGTGGTGACACCTCATAAAGTGAATGTGATACTTTTTAAGGTGCATACAATACTTGTGACAATGAATGTGACACTTACCGAGGTGCATACGTCACTTTGTGACACTTTGCGACACTTGTGACACTTAGGGTGCATAACTCAAGTGTGAAATTTTTATTTGTAAAATGGTACCCTAGATTTCCACTGTACGACACATCTTGCATCTCTTTTAGAACTAAATTTCTCAATTCTTGAGAATTAGGAACATAGATTATATTCCTGTACAAGAGGATTTCATCCTCTTCCATGCTATAATGTTTAAATTTTTGTTGTTCATCACTCTATTGTAAGCCTTCTTTAGTTTGCACATAATGCTAGTATTCATGTACATTGTCTAAAATTATTCTTTTTAAATATGAAGTGTTCATGATAATGTTTGTAGGATGCATTTCATGCACCCTCCTGTTGAGTGTGTCGTCCACTTTATTCTCTTTACCCTTGATGTGCTTGATGTCAAAGTCATATTCATTGAGGAAATCAATCCATCTAATTTGTCTAACATTTAGTGTTGGCTTCCCAAAAAAATATTTCATACCAGTATGGTTTATTCTCAGCTCAAACTTTCTACCCATGAGATAATGCATCCACATTTTTAGCACATGAACAATAGTTGCAAGCTCCAAGTCATGGGTAGCATAATTTTTCTCATGCTCTTTGAGTTTCATATATTCATAACAAATGGCATGCCATTTTGGGTAAGGACTCCACCAAGTCCTTTGTATGCATATGTGCATACAACAAAATCCTCATTTGGGTATGCATTTTAAAGATAGGTGCATTGGTTAATAAATCTTTCAAGTGATATAAATTCTCTTCACACATTGTATTCCATTCGAATTCTATTCCTTTATTTTGAAACAAAGTGATTAGATGTGAAATCTTCGAGAAACTTTCAATGAATATCATGTACTAACTAGCTAGACCCATAAATAATCTTACTTCTAAAATTTTCTTCAATGCTAGCCAACTTATGATTTCTTCAATATTTTTAGGATCCATTGTTATGCCCTCCTTTGAGACAATGTGGCCAAAATAATTGATTTGCATCTGATAGAAAGTGCACTTTCTCAACTTGGCATACAATTGGTTCTTTCTCAACACTTGTATCACCCCAAGTGTTGCACATGTCCTCCTCTGTCTTGGAGTAGATAAGAATATCATCCAAGAAGACAATAACAATTTTTTCCATGTAATCTTAGAACACTCCATTCATTAGACACATAAAAATAGTTTGTGCATTTGTCAACCCAAATGGCACCACTACAAACTCATAATGACCATACCTTGTTTGAAAATTTGTCTTGCTAGTATCTTCTTCTCTGATTCTCAACCGATGATAGCCTAATCTCAGGTAAATCTTGGAAGATATCCTTGCTCCTTTTAGCTGATAAAATAAATCACCAATCGTTGGAAAAGGGTACTTGTTCTTTATGGTAACCTTGTTTAGTTGTCTAAAGTAAACACACAACCTCAAAGTTCCATCCTTTTTCTTCACAAAAAGCATCAGGGCACCCCAAGGTGAAACACTTGGGCGTATCTACCCCTTTTTAAACAATTATTAGAATAGATATATATGTGACTCCTTTAGCTATGGTGTGCTCATTCTATAAAGAGTCTTGGATACTAGGGAATGTCTAGGCATTAAATCAATAGAGAAGTCAATGTATCATTTTGGTGGAAACCCTAGAAATTCCCTAAACACGTCTTCATACTCCAAGAATTGATAATATTCAAGATTCGGCACCCCTTGGTTGGATTCTCCATATGTGTTGCATATATTTGTCACCCTTTTCTAAAACTTATTTTAAAATACAATGTTGAAATATCCCCGATAGATGCATGCCTTGAATACCTTAAAAAATCATTGAATTCCCTTCCTCATCAAGATATGTGAAAGCCTTGTTTTATAAATCTAGGACAATATGATGTTTATCCAACAAATCCATACCAATCAAGCAATAATATGACCCAAGAGGTATGATGTTCACATCTTCCTTAGTGTTGAATCCATTCATGCTCACTAGGAAATCCCTAACCAACTTATTAATTCGTCTCTTGGTTCTAGTGGATGTTTGAACCAACCAAGACTTCTCATGCATACATTTCTTACATTTAAATATTTCAACCAAATTATGATCTATATATATTTTACTAGATAAAAAATCAATCAAAATAACTATGGGTTGATTATCAATCTTACATTTCACCTCTATCATGTTGGAGATTAATAGTCTACTTGCACATTGTCTAATGTTGCATAAATCGTTGACATTCTTCTACCCATGTCCTCTACCGTATCAACTTCCCATATATTATGTACAATCCTCATCCTATATCCTTTACAAGGACAATATTTCTACATATGGTCTCCCTCACATCCCCAACACTTTATGGGTTGTTTTCTTGGCATTTTCCCCAAGGGATATGTTTTATTAGCATCAATTTGTACTTATTTACCTTGATGATATGACTGTGAGTTGTTTCTAAAGAAAGGCGTCTTGAATCCTTTCCTCTTCTGATGCATTTTTTCTTTCTTTTTTTCAACCCTAGATTTTTGAAGAGATGGCCTTCTCTTATCCTGCTCATACAAATACTTATATTTCCTCATGGCTTCCTCCAAATACTTGGGCTCTTTAAACTAAATTTTATCCTTGCAGAATTATGGTAGTCCACTCAATATCCTTTTAGTTGTAACCTTCTCATCCCTGATGAAATCCACATACCTTAGAAGCTCCAAGAATTTCTTCTCATACTTTTCCATGGTCAGGATTCCTAATTTAAGATCAAATAATTCTTGCATTTTGTTATCATAATAATTCTCTAACAATTCTTGTTGATGGAAGTATTTCTTGGAATACTTCCAAGAAATTCTCTTCTCATCAATATTCTTGAATTGCTTCAACTAGTCCCACAACATGGAAGGTTTCCCCTAAAGGTGATATATGATAATATTTGCTTCCATATTTGATGAATAATTGTGTAGCTGGAAATATTTTCTCATGCCAAACAACTAGAATTCATCTTCTTCACCCTTCATATGATCTCCATCAAATGTTGGTGGCTTGAGCCTCCTCATCTCTCCTTGTTACTATCTAACTTGGGCCTTCTCCTATGATATATGGTAGGAGGCCTACTTACTTTTCTCTATGATTATGAAAAAGTAGGTGATATTTTGGTTGAATGTCTAGGTGAGTGGTGATGATTGATAACACTTCTTGAGTGCCTAGGCCCTTTATGGTCATCCCTCCTATCATGAGATATGTTCTTTTCTGCATGCCTTAGTGATTGCATGTATTATTCTAGACTCCTTGTTCATTTATCTTTTCAAGTTATTCAAACTCTATATTAATTGAGATTTAATCTGGTCCTACTCCTCTTTATCTCTTATCAACATTTCTATTGGGGAAGAGGCGGAACTTGGGAATAAATAGATAGTAAATACTATAGATAATCGAAGAGAGAATAGAATTTTGAAGACAAAGATGGTGTCTAAAGACACCATTAAAACACTTAAGAAAAGCACATTGTAATCAGAACATCACAAGGCATATTGGACCTTGATATCTCCATAGGACATCACTTTGATTTCTTGATGATAATGACCCATAGGGTCTACTATTTATAGCCTACTATTTATAGCCTCAAATCTAAACAACTTCCATATAATTGAGAAGATATTTTCGACATATAATTGTCAGTTGTTAGAGTTGACTTCACCAAATCTGTGTTGTCAAATCGAATCAACAAGGATGATCGACATGAACGTCCATGCATCCAACTCATATTCAATTTTTGGGATGGTGGATCCATCACCCGACTATCTTTGATTATTGGTCTATTATCCAACCGATAGGCATGTCAACTACTTGACTGAATAATGTAGTTTTATATTCGATCACCCGACCAACTATATCCATATGTAGGTCGAAAACTCAATCGACTGGATCCAATATAAGTTTGATTAAAGATCAATACTTGATGTTCTAACACCCCCCATCAGTAGACGTCTCTACAGATTCAAGAGGATAAATTATGTCATCATGAAACTCCCCCATAATTGCATCTTCCTAAAGCCCAAGAATCATATAGAGATTGATAAATCTAGATTTAGCTAAGGGTTAGGTGAAGATATTAGCAACCCAATATTTTTTTCTGAAATATTCAAGAGAGACAACGTTCTCATGTACCAACTGTCTCAAATAGTGATCATGGAGTTCAACATACTTAATCTTACTATGGTAAACACGATTGTCAACAAATTTTATAACACTTTGGTTATTAGAGTAGATTGAAGTCGAGGTCTGAACAAAAAATCCAAAAGTTGATGGATCCATACTACTTCACTACTTGCTTGAATGGTTCCAAAATATTGTTCTTTAGGTCATCCTTGAGAATCTTAGTAGGAAAAGAGGTCAAACGTTTCAAGTACATTAAGGAAATGATACCATGTTTCTTTTGACTTTGAGTTTGTCGTCCGGAGGAAATATCACCGACATCAGATCCAACAGATTCAATTATCTTGGCATCCTATATGGGTAGACAAGAAATAGTTGAAATGTTGTTTACTACAGTAGGTCAATCAGAAGTCAAAAGAGTTTCAATGGACAAAGAAAACGGACCATTTGAAACATAGATTGAAGGACTAGTTGATGGGAAGTTCGATGATCAAGATGAAACATGAGTAAAGTTTGACTATCCAGTTGAATGACTGAAACATGGAACTAGAGAGCCAACATCTGAGACAACATTAAGGGGATCATCCTGTAGTAATCCAAAGGAGGAATTCAAAAACTTAATGCCAGAATAATTCTCATAAAACCATACTTTTTATCTGATAATGATTTGTTATTTGACAAGACCAAACAATCGATAGGCTTTCGACTCTTCAGAGTGTCCCATCATGATGCAAGCATGATTATTTGCATCCAAATTATTTCTACAATCATTGGGAATATTCTCTTAGGAAACACATCCAAAGAAATGGAGGTGGTCAACTAAAGGCTTATTTCCACACTATATTTCAACTGGAGACATGGAAGGAACAAATCAAGTCGATATGAAATTGAGTAGATAGTTTCTACAATATGCAACTTCAACCCAAAAGTAAGGAGGAAAGTCTTTGGCTTGCAAAAGACATCTAACCATTTTGACTAAAGTTTGATTCTTGCATTCCACAATTCCATTCTATTTAGATGTGTGAGGAATCGACTACTTCCAGTGAATACCGGATCGAACCAGGTATTCTTCAAAATGTTGATTGACATACTCATCACCATTGTCTAATCTCAGAAAAGGCCTAAAACTACTTGAACTTTTCAAAGACAAGGTTCTTATTCTTCAGAAAATAGACCCGTGTAAAATGAGAGAGATCATTAATGAAATTCAAAATGTACCTTACACCTATCAGTGAATGTAGATTGATGAAACATACATCACTATTAACCAATTATAATAGGTTATGTGCTCTCCATTATTTTCTAGAGTTAAAAAATGCATGATGATTTTGTTCAAGCACATATCCTTTAAAAACTCCTTTAGGGGGAAACATTTTAGGCAAACCAACAACCATGTTCTGAGTTTCCAGTGCTTGTAGACTTCATAAATTCAGGTGTCTATGTCATTCATGCCAAGTTTGAATATGTTCATTAGTGTGAGAAATAAGAGCAGTCTGTTCACTGTCAGGTCATGTCTTGTCACAAAATTTGTATAGACTGTCTGTTGGGTCAAGAATCCCTCTAACGATAATCAACTTTTATTTCTTCAAATAACAAACAAAGAACTGATCTAGAAAAATGTGACAATATTACATGTCTGTGTTAACTAAGAAACAAACAATAGATTTAAAATGAGATTTGGCACATGATAAACATCGACAATTCTCCCATGTCGATATGGAACATCACCCTGACCAGCAGTATCCACAGAAAAATCATTGGCAACATAGATATTCCTCTCCTTAGCTTCATCCAAGGATGTGAACAAGGAAGCATCCTTAACCATATGATGAGTTCACCTACAGTCAACTATCCATTCATTCTGCATAGAATGAGACAACAAGGCTTGCGAATTTATGACTTGGAACATGAAGTTATCAATGAGTCAACATTCAACAGACACGTTTCCTTCAATGCATTTAAAATTCTCCTCTAAATCGTCTCTCTTCTTATAGAAAACTTTCTCCACATGTCTAATATTTACACAATATTGAGATGCATTCTTCTTTCAACTTCATTGGGGTGTATTTGTTTGTTCCTTGGGTTTCTGGTCATGGAATATATATTTCTATGTAGAGGTATCAAATCATGCTCTTTCTCTATGATATAAATTTCCCTTTCCTTTGAGAAAGTGGGATTGAGGTTTAGCACCAAGCTTTCCTTATTCAAGTAATATGTGGTGATCAATGATCAAAAGGCCACATAAAGATCAAAAGGTTTAATCCTTACCATCTTCCTTACGTGCTTGCTAGTTGGTGTGAAAAGTTAACATGAGCACGTTGAACAATGTTTTCATTTTCATTAGGACAATCTTGATGAGTTTTCCATCCTTATTCTAATAATTATTTACACATTATCCCAATTTCAACCATATTTCTTTGACATGTTCCAAATACTCCTCTATTATGTCAAGAGAATGAGGATTGAGAGAGATAAACATTTTATCCAACTGCATGATGTGGCTCCCATCGACTCGGTCGAACAATAACTTGAGCTTCTTCCAGACTTGATGAGGGTAGTTGATTCCACTAAGGTGAAAATGAATCTCTCACAAGATATAGTTCATGATGAACCCCACAGCCTCATCCTTCTCTCCATCAACAACGAACTTTGCATGATCATTTGTTGGATCCGGAATCATAATATTCATATACCACCACATTCCTTTAATCTTTAGTAGGGTTTCCATATCCGGTGCACATACTGCATAATTTGATTTATTCAGAACAATAGGATCAATATTCCAAGCCATATTTGATATCTAAACATAAAGTTTTGTTACAAAGGTTATAGTCTACAAAGCACCATCCCAGAATCAATCACACAACAGATCCAACTCAAAAAAGTTTGTGGATAAAAGGGAGATGTTTTACACCATTGGATCTAATACCATGTTGGGGAAGAGCTTGAACCTATGACAAAATGGATAGAAAATCATGCAGATAACCGAAGAGGGAATACAATTTTGAAGAGAAAGGTGGTGTCTAAGGACACCGCTACACCACTTAAGAAAAGTGCATTGTGATGAGAACATCATAATGCATATTGGACTTTGATAGCACCATATGAAATCACTTTGATTTCTTGATGATAATGACCGATAGGGTGTATTATTTATAGCCTCAAGATATAACCAAATTCCATAGAATTGGTAAGATCTTGTCCAAATACATTTGTCGATTGTTAGAGTTGACTCTGCCAATCCGTGTTGTCAAGTCATCTCGAAAAGGATACTCAACATGACCACCCATGTGGCCATATTGTAGTTGATCCACTACCCAACTCTCTTCGACTGTTGGTCGACTATTTGACTGACAAACTTGTTGACTACTTGACCGACTGATGTAATGTTTTTGTCGATCGCTCGACTGACTATATCTAGATGTAGGTATACCACTCAATCGACTGAATCCAGGAGAAGTGTGATGCACCGTCAATACTTTATGTTCCAACACTTTCATTATCTCCTTTGTAGATTTACAGTTCCCTTTGAAAGAAATTCATCAACTATATAGGCTCCACCCTACTTATATGTCCATTGGACTCTATTTTTTCATTTCCTAGGTTGATATTTAATTCTCTGATTTCATGTCCATGGTTGTAAGAACCTTGTGCATAATCCATCTCTTTAGTATTCATATCAAGCTTGATCTATTGTTCCTAAACCCTTAATTATGAAAAAAAATGTGCATGCAACAATCACTATTAGAAATTATGCACATTGTAAAATAGTTCATTAATTAAGCTACAAGTCATTCTTCATCTCAATTTATGAAAAGTATGGATGCACTAAATTGGATTCTCATCCTTTAGTCACATTCTCCTTAGAATAAAATTTCCAAAAACTGTATGCATGCCTCATTCTGAGTTTTGAGCTAAAAGTTACAATATTCTAATTTATTTCCATTTATAGTCAATTATGCCCTATTCCTCATGGTGTAATCTAGCTGAGAGACCATTTTTTGCCACCTATAAAAAAATCTATCAAGAAAGAAGAAAACTTTATATTGGATGCAGATTGAATTTATGATTCTAACTACACAACAACTTTTAGATTCAAAGTCTGATTCTCTAGTCAAATTCTGTATCAATCTGGAATTGACGACTTTGTCCTTTTTACACTTTCTCAGGACTTAGAATTTTTATCCAAATTGGCTATCTCTCAAATGAAGAAAAACTAAGAAAAATTTAGTAGGGAAAGGTTGTTGGTCTTTTTGAGGAGGCAAAATATCGAGTAAATAGTTTTTTCCAAATTTACGATATGAGGTCCTTTTTCCTCTGAAAATCTAAAAAATCCCTAAAGTGTCAAAATAGTGGATATTGGCCTATTTCTGAGTCTCCATTCCAAATTCCTTGTAATTATGCCAAAAGTACAACTAGGTATCTTCATGTACTCATTACAAAAATTTCATCAATAACAAGGCCTATGTCAAAGAGTACCACCATGTTCTTCAAAAACATATAATTCAACTTTTCTAGAAATTTGTAGCTAAATTGGCCACTGACACTCACTGACACTTTTGTAGCCTTCCTCATTGTGGAAATACCCTTAAATTTCATATGATTCCAAGTTAAACACGGAAATATGGTTGAAGTTGCATGACATGTGGTTGCTAATATGGCTTTGATGTTCACTTTTCAACCCCTGATACATCCATGTCACCATCCTCATCAACGAGCTAAAGAATATTTTCATCAACAAACTATGAAATTCCTCCTCCATTGGTAAACCACAGAATTTTCCTTCCATTGGTGATCATCAAATCTATTATTTCATAGGACTCAATTTTTTTTCTTTCCCTAAACTCTAAAATTCGTCTTATCAGTGAACTTTGAAATTGTTCTTCAATCAACAATTCCCAAAATTCTTCTTCATCGGTGAACCTCAAATCTTTTGCTCCATCATCGATCCCCAAAATTATTCCTCCATCAATGAAATTTGAAATTCTTCCTCCATCGATGAACTTCAAAATTCTCCCTCCATCGATGAACTCCAAAATTCTTTTATCCATATGAGAACTCCAAAATTCTTCCTCTATTGATGAACTCTAAAATTCTTCATCCATTGGCAATTATCATAAAGAACTCTTTTACATGCATGACAACCAAGATATTAACATAAAGCATAGCTCCAAAAACCGTTGCTAATTTCTTATCAAGATAACAAAGAATTTAAACATGCTAAGTATTTAGGCTAACTTTTCATTAGGCCTCACAATGAATTTGAGCACAAAGAAGCATTCGATCTTATTTCTCCTATAGATGAACTTGTTCTTGAGCATAAAGGATTATTTCAAGAGCCTAAAATTTTTCCTTCTCCTAGACAAATTGAACATTCTATTGATTTTATTTGTGATGCATCTTTGAACTTACATATCACACATTTGTCTTGGTCAAAATAAGTTAAAAGACTTGCATATCATTATTGGAAAAAAAGTTTATAAAACATAGTGTATTGCCTTATGCTTCTCCTATTCTCCTTATCAATAGCAAGGATCATACTTGGTGCCTTTTTCAATATTTTAAAACTTTTAATAAGGTGGCATGATTAAAAATTGATATTCCCTTCCACATATTGATGATTTTCTTCATAAATTACAAGCATAAAAATACTATACTAACTTTATCTTAAAGTAGATTTCATCAAGTTAGGGTTAAATCAGAGGATATTTGGAAAATAGTTACTTCCAAAACAAAACGAGGACTTTTTGAATAGTTTGTTATGCCTTTTGGCTTAAATAATCCACCTGCAACTTTCATAAAGCTAATGCATGAAGTGTTTCATGAATGAATGGATGAATTTACCATCATTTGTCTTGATATTTTGATATTCTCATCAGAATTGATAAAACATCTATCTCATAATGTATTTTATCCTCAAATATATGGTCAAATTGAAGTGGCTAACATGACCTTGATTTATTCTCTTCACATTTTCAACCGCCATTCTCCATCTAAAAGGGATCTTTCCTCATCACATATTGAATATGCATATTATTGACTGGTTCAAATATTTACTAGTCATTCTCCTATGCATGGGTTTTTATATTCTAGATCCATATGAGCTTCTTTTGGCATTGCCTCATCTAGCTAGTAAACACTAGAAAAAAGAATAACTCAAAGATAAAATCCATTTATTTTTCATATGAAGCAAATTCATAAATATTGTTCTATGCATTCAAGAAGAGAAGAAAGCACAAATAGATAAGAAAAGAGCTCATTGTCATTTCCAAGGTGGTAAACACAAATTCTAGCTATATTTTGACAAACATAGATTGAACAAAATTAATCATCACAAATTGAACTCTTTCCACTATGGTTTATATAAAATCACCCAACTCATTGGTAATAATTCTTTTAGAATTTCAATTGGGTGTAACTCGAGTGGTTGGGAGAAAACGTTGTTACACTCCCCACCCAGGTTCAAATCCCACTTTGTGACATGTTTTCTCTTAGTGAGCAAGAGCTATATCTGATCTATTAATGTGTTATTGACCTAGCCGTGTTCCCTCAAGAATCTATGGTTAACCGTGGGTACCATCCTTGAAATGCATTTCCTTTGTATGCATGAAACCAAATAAATTTTAGAAACTCAAATTCAAAAGGTGTAGAGTTCTGAATAGTATTGGTATTCAATGCTTCACCACTTGGGAGAAATGATAAGTAATTATATTGATGTAATTTTAAGAAAAGAGTTTAACTTAATATTCTAATAAATTATACTACTATGTTAGAATGTTCTACAATGTAGGCCCAAGACAAAGAGAGTTATGCATAATGTAATTGAAACATTAACTTCAAATAGTGACTTTATTAACATGTAAATAGGCTTTTTATATAAGGTTTTAATTATCAATAAAGTTTGGAGTTTCGATGTATTTTTACTAGTTGTTTTGCTAGTCAACTAGAGTTTATTTGTGTTGTTTTGATCTACTAATAGTTAAAATCTAGAAATCCACATCAACAATGTGCCTCAAAATGTATTCATAATGCACAACTTTCCACCACATGTACCCATAATGCATATATTTCCATCACAATTTTGGATGTCCAAATATTTTCCAATGGGATAAGAAAGCCCTTTCCAAATGAAAAAAATAGAGCACTAACCTACATAAAATCATATGGACCAACCTCAACATTGTAAAAATAAGGACCATCAACATTCTCTTGTAGAGTTTGAGATAATAAATAGTTCCCTCCACAATATATGGGATTAAAAAAAATCCTTACTAATGTAATACCATGTAAATAATTAACTACAATGAAAACACTATGATAAGCATGGATCTATAATTTCCCCCGTATTAAGACTAGTTTTGGCATGCAGTGGGAAGACCCTAGGTTTAATATGAATTCACCAACAAAACCCTCAGATACTGACTCTTTCGGCATCACCCTCAAGCAGGTGAAGTCTCTCCCAAGGTATCTATGGGGACTATAGGAACCAAGTTTCCGCACTCATGAAGGGATGGGAGGAATTCATCATAACCATTACACTTAGAATTTGTTCATTATACATTATACATTATATCATGTGTGCAATAAACATAACAATAAACACATCATAACACAAATACACCAGGATTTAATGTGGTTCACCTAAGATGGGATATGTCCACAATGACCGACTTCTTATATTATTCATAATAATATCTTACAAAATATGCACACTGTGTTCATACATTAATCCCTTTCCGCTCTCCTATCCTTCTATCTTTCTCTATCTCCTTCATTCTTACATTCACACATACAGTGCATACTTAGTTCTTTCTATTCACTCACATGTTATTCTCATTCATTATTCAACTCATATGTTCCTTTTCTACTACTTTCTACTTTCTACCCAAAAAACCTTACATATTTATATTGTTACATTAGGGCTTAGCCATTTTCAATGGACCAAAATTCCTAACAGATTACAATTGTCTTCCTTCCTTTATGCGTGTTAATCAATAAAATTGTGTCAACTAACTTTCCTTCTTTTGCGCACGCTGCGTAGTTCCAAAACATGGTCCAAAAAATTCTTGTCCCAACAGGCCCCCAAGACTCACTTTTGTCTCGTCCCGAGCCACTCAGGCCTTCTACTGCACTCCCTTCAATGTCGCAACAAGCTTCTCAAAATTTTCTTCTGCGATTGTGACCTTTTCCTTTACTTTTGATTCATGTGTCAAAATCCCCTTTGTTGTCTGCATGGTAATAAGGGTCTTTATTTTTTATGCATTATCTTGCATTGTTTGCTTCATTATGCCTTGCACTTCTACAAGTTCTTTTGTCTCGCTAAACACTTCCTCCTGCAACGGATCGATATTCTATGCAAGAGTCTATTGTTCAGCTCTCATTTGGTTTATCTCTTGATGTAGCTGCCTATTCTCCACTATGGCCTCCATTCACTTTGGAGGTAGCAGAGTGCCCATTGTGTCTTTGATCTTTTGTTCCTTCCCCTGTGCATTCTGTAACCTTTGGTCTAATGTTTTTAGTTATGTATTCTCATCATTTGAGTCCATACTTGTGTTATTTATTCATACAGTTTTCATATTCTTGATCCAAACTCTTAATTCTCTCCACGGTGATCATACTTTTTTTCTCCCTTTACTCTCTTTCTTTTGGTGGTGTACTTGGTGTAGTGCAAGCTTCCAAGTCAACAATCTTCATGCGGAATCCCCGAATATCTTCATTGATATTCATCACTTTCTCTTCCAATGGGGCATATGTTTCCATGTATACTTTCGGTATGTTTTTGTATACTTCCTGTACTTCCTGATGCAACCTTGCTTATCTTTGTGCAGCCTCATCCCGTTATTACACTATTTTTTTGTATTCTACGTGCAGTGCTTCATTGTCCTCATTCACTTTGGCCAACTCCATAGAAGTTGACTCTTTGCACAACTGAATTTCTTGTGTGACACTTTTATGCAAGATGTGTAACACATTGAGCAATATCTGTGACAACTCTAAGTTAACATGACTTAGTGATTGCACTTGCTCTTGCATCTCTGTCATGGGGAACTCTATAGACCCTGTTGATATCCTCATTATTCAACACTCTACTAATGTTGATGGAGGTTATGATGTTATTGGTTGTGACTTTATATTTTTTGTTGTACTCTCAGTCTATTCCTCTTCTGTCATTCGGATTGGCACTATCTAGGTTGAATCCAAAATTTGACACACTGTGGCTATCTGTGCATGCACGTTTGAGTGCATTTACTCATGTTTTTGTGCATCTCACATAAATTCTTCTTCTGTCTCTTCCTTAACTTGATCTCTAATTTTCTCTAAGTCATCCTCAGTCAAGGATTGGATGGCTACTTCCTTGAAGGCTTTCCTCTTCTTATGCTCATGCGATGATCGCTCCTTCATATGCTCTTTTCTCTTTTATCCAATGGGCGGTGCTATTTCTTTTGTGTCACCTTCACCATTCCCTTGTTCTCCTTTCTCTTCTTCTTCTTCTTCTTGATCCTTTTTTGGTTCTAGTGTTTCCTTATATGGTTGTTGTGTATCCTTCTGGGATGTTGCTTTCTTTGGGATTTTCCACTCAACTTCCCACTCGTTTACAATATGGATGATGTCTTTTTTTGTCAACCTATAGTGAGTCGAAAACCATTGTTGATCTAAATCCCTATTTGATTGAACATACATATGGGGTGGTCCTACCTTGAATTGCGCTATATCTTTGTATGCTTCAAATATTTTAAGTTGAATGTGTGGTGTATCCTTAATGCATTACCGAATTGTCTTCTTGTAGACATAGAACGTGATGTTATTGTCCAACTATATTTTCTTGTGCACGGTATGCCAAAATGAAACATATATTGTTGCCAAGTATGGTTTCTGCATACCTTCTATGAATTGTGTCTCTTTTGGTTCCCTCCTAGCAACTAAATAAATTAATATTAATAATCAAGCATAATGGAACTTCATTCCTTTCTCATGTGCTTCCCTACAATATTTTAAGAACTAGTTCACTAAGAATGTCACCCAGTTCATCTATACTCCTGCTACGAACTTCTCCATTGATGTTATGACTCCTGATGGAAACTAATATTTGTGACATTTCCTAAATAATTTGCAAGCCAAAACCAGCGTCACAAAACTTATTGTATCATCATTGATACTCACGACGTCTAGTCCACACGCTCCTCTATGTGTGCCATATTATTCCTTCATTCTTTATGCTAATTCTTTTTCATGTGTCTTGTCTGTGAACATTGGTAAAGGGTCTTCCCCTATTGATCGAAATCATGTAATCCACACAATCAATTGGGTGTCGATTGAAACTGATATATCCAACCACATAAATCCTCTGTCGACACAACTTAACAATAACTTGATGCAGATGTTGATCTCTTCATTTCGACCAAAATGAAGGATCTCCAACAAGTTCAATACTTATGTTCTTTGGATTCTTGTGGCCCATTCTTGCGGCTCGACTGTGATTATAAGTGAATATGGTCTGAGTGATGTGCAAAGGTAATTATCTGGTACTAAATCTAAGAAATTCTTTACATTTGCAAGATCATGGTTGGAAAATATTAGGTTTCCTATTGCGCCCAACATATCTCCCTCAATAGTGACCCTAGGTGGAATCACTGGTGTAACTAGGTCATACTTTGGCTCCTTCTGTAGTCTGACTCTCTTTTCTATAGGATTTCTAAGTGTTGCATACCCTCTGGGAAAGTTGATTGGGTTTGATGCCTCTTCTCTTGGAGTTTCTTCCTGCATCGGTGTTGATGTATGATTACTATGTGACTTCTTATTTCCTAATGTGGATGCTCCTACTTTTGGTGGTGCCATAAATTTATACAACTCAACTCTCTATTTTGTAAGCTCTGGCTCTCCTCTATCTCTATGTTCTCTTCAAATGTTCACACAACAATAACCTTTACTTGTCTTCCCCTGTTATGATTTTATAGGTTGTTTCCAACAGTTCTTCCTCTTTAGGCCCAAAATTCTCAGTCTCATCCAATTTTATTCACAGTCAACTCCTTCCATATGTTGTATTAAATTCATGTTTTTCGACGGATCACGGTCTAGATTTGCCAGCCTATCAAAATATCGTCGCCTCTTTTCATTTATGACTACGTGTTATCGTCATCTTGCCATTATGCTTATATTTAATGATTTTCTTGACCTCTACAGAGGTCTTTATTATGGTTCTTTGACTCCAAAATTTAACACATTGTGCCTATCTGCGCCTGCACATTTGAGTGGATTTCCTCCTATTTTTGCATATCTCGCATAAATGCTTCTTTTGTTACTTCCTTCACTTTATCTCCGATTTTCTCTAAGTCATACTCAGTTAATGCTTGGATGACTACTTCCTTGAAGGATTTCCTCTTCTTATGCTTGTGCATTGATCGCTCCTTCTGATGTTATTTTCTCTTTTCTCCAATGGGTGGTGTTGTTTCCTGTGTGTCACCTTCACCATTCCCTTGTTCTACTTGTTCCTATTCTTCTTATTCTTTATCCTTTTTTGGTTCTAGTGCTTCCTTCTTTGGTTGTTGTGTATCCTTCTCGGCTGTTTCTTTCTCTGGGATTTTCCACTCAACTTCCCAGTCATTTACAATATGGTTGATGTCTTGTTTTTTCAACCTGTAGTGAGTCGAAAACCATTGTTGATATGGATCACTCTTTTATTGAACATACATATGGTGTGGTCATGTTGATACTGAGAGGGGCGTGAATCAGTATCAAGTACAATTTAAAACCTTTTTCAACTTATACTTAAATCATTCAATTATATCCAATGAGAAATGAACAATAGTATAAGAGTTACACCAATACACCACAGTAC
>JZKD02S2161944.1:377590-405485 GCA_000966675.3 Picea glauca
AATAAGTTCTTGGCAATACTTTAATATTTTTGCATCAAAGGAAAAGTAGTTGGATGATGACCCATTGTTCTACATATCTCACAATATACTTCTCCTCCTGGTGCTAATGGATTCAGGGATCCTATAGCCAAATATTCTTTAAAATATGGGCACTCATTCTTATGATGACCTTCTTTCATGCATGTGGTATACTAGACTTCTTCGCACTTTTCTTTCCATTTAGCAAGATCTTGCAATTGAATTGTCAATTTTGCAAATTGCAACTAAACCTGAGCCATCCTTGCACCATTTTCTCCTATAAGGGATGCTTCCAGCTTCATGGTGGTATATAGCGCTTCTGATTGCGACGTAATCTTTTGTTGCATCAATGGGCATCGTATATGTGGTAATAATCCCACAATGAACCATTCCTTATGTAGCTCATCTGAAATCTAGAAGGTCAATTGATCCATCACTATCTTGAATCTCTGATCAAAGTCCCATATTGATTCATTATGCAACTGCTTGATCTCTTTCAGTTTCGTTATACACTACAACTTAGACTTCAGTTTATGGAATTATTTTAACAACAATTTTTTGATGTCTTCCAACATTTTAGCTTGTCTCGTAGGTGCAATGGATTGATACTTCATATACTAGAGTAATGCACGATCTCTTCATATTGTCACTAACTAAGTAATCTTCACATTGGCATCCTGGATGTTCTTCATAGTCCATATTAATTCAGAGAAAAATAAGTTCTATGCTAGATCTTCTATCCCTACTCTGTGAAAGATAGGCATTCTCAACGTGGGATCTACCCCTGCCATTGTATACTGCATAGTATTCTTCGTTGGTGTCACCAACTGATTTTGGTTTGTCATGTTACTTCCACTACTCTAACTACCTTTACTGCAATCCTTGCTTCTTTCCCTAACTATAAGTGTTCATGACAAAGTTTCAGATCTTGGAGACACACACAGGATCGTGGGTTTGAGATAGAGTATGGCCTGAGTGGGGCTACTGGGATGTGATGGATCTACTTCTGCTGGACTGAGCTAACAATATTTTTCCTTCTCCTCTGTGTGTGGTATTACTTTGATTTGGAGTACTACACCAATATCTCTTTCCTCGGCTTCAATGTGGTTCTCTTCTCTATCATCCATAGTCATCTTCCTACTATACCGAAATATTTTTCCACTGCACAATACTCCAATATATTCTTTCGTCACAAATTATTTTTCTCTTGACATTTTCAGTCTATCTGTTCCTTATTTATTCTTTCTTGCATCCCTCTTCTCCATACACTTTGACCATCCCCCAGTCAGCCCCAAGTTCCCCTATGCGAGTGAAGGAACCTAGCTACTAGGGTGATAAGATTTCAGCTTCATAACCCCCTTATCACGGAGAAACATTTTGATCCAAGTGAAAAATAATTTCAAATATCTTCCATGTAGGCCTTTAAATATCTCTCTTTCAGCAACACTATATGACTGGGTAGAATCTATAGAAAACTCAGTAATATAACCCCCTAATACAAAATCTATCCAAAAATAATTTGTGTGCGAGATCTAATTACTTATAGTATTAACTTGTCAGATCAAATGAGGGGTCAAATTCCTTGGAACAATAGTGCTTCCATTATTTTCAGCTAACGTTTGTAACCACTCATTCAATATTATTGGGAAATCAAAAAAAAAAATCTCATGTAAGTCTGTAAATACATACCTCTATAACCACTACTCTAAGCTTATCCAAGGGTTCTTATTACGATCTCTGGATAAATAGTGCTCTTTTTCCTCTAACCACTATCCTATCTCTTCCTTAGTCAAACTCCACATTCCCCTCAGGCGTAGATCCCAGTCCCAACAACAGAACCATATGTTGGCACGCAGTGGGTAGACCTAGCATTCAACATGAATTCACCAACAAAACCCTCAGATACCGGCTATTTCGGCATCACGCCCAAGTAGGTGAAGTCTCACCTGAGGTATCTATGCGGACTATAGGAACCAGGTTTCCGCAGTCATGAAGCGATGGGAGGTATTCATCATAAGAAATACACTTAGCATTCTTTCATTATACGTTACACCATGTGCGCAAAATCATCAGAGCATATAACATATTAATATTAACCATACATTATATGTGTGCAATAAACAAAACAATAAACACATCATAACACATTATAACACAAATACACCAGGATTTAGTGTGGTTCAACCAAGATGATATACGTTCACAATGATCAACTTCTTATATTATTCATAATCATCTCTTACAAAATATGTGCATTGCACTCATACATTAATCCCTTGTTGTTCTCCTATCCTTTTATCTCTCTTTATCTCTCTTTATCTCTCTTCATTTTTACATTCGCACATACAATGATTACTTAGCTCTTCTTACTTGCTCACATGCTGATCTCATTCATTATTCATCTCATATGTTCCTTCACTACTACTTGCTACTTTCTACCAAAAACCCTTACATATTTATACTATTACATTACGGATTATCCCTTTTCAATGGACCAAAATTCCTAACAGATTACAATTGTCTTCCTCCCTTTACCCACGTTGATCCCTTAAATTGCACCAACTACCTTTCCTTCTTTCGCGCGTGCTGTGTAGTTCACAAAAATGGTCCCAAAAAGTCATGTCCCAACAACTAGACACTATGAAAATATTTTCTTCCCACTTATTATAGGTGAAGATGGTCAAAATGTCTCCCATGTGTTGTTTTTCTTCATATGAGATGATATATAATCAATGTGTGTGTTCCATATATAGAGAAAATATGGTGACCATCCATGAAAGGATGCGTCCCTTGGATAATAAATAACTATTTATTATTATTATTACTTATTATATATATTATTAATTATTAATCTAGAAGAATGTATTCCCGATATTGTCCAAACATCATCACTCCCTCTCAACAAGGGAGACATTCTTCATCATGCCAAAGATTGTCTCTGAAGTATACAAACTTCACCCTAGACTCATGACACTTGTCTGTCATTTTTGGGAGATGTCTCTCTCCCACCTGAACCAAGGGAAAACTCCTTCTACAACTCTCCCTCTAAGCCAATTGACTTTCTATGAGATCATTCTCACTCTGGGTCCACATGTGATAGCATCTAACATCTTGAGTCTTTATCATTCCTTGTAAAATCACCATGAATAGGAAAACTACCACACCAGGGTCATTCACCACATCTACACACTTGTGAGTGAATGTCATCCCGATTCTAACTGACACGTGGAAAGCACCTCAAGTCCATATTATTCCTTGTCATGATCAAGGAAGGACTACACATGGGCCCATTTACCACAAGTACACCTTTGTGATAAATTCATCCTATCTCCCTTGGTATGCAGCCCAATATAGGAGAAGGTCCACCCGATGCTTACTCGCTACATTGTAGAAAAAAATTTGTCACACATGTCACTCCCGTGTAGGATTCTAGAGGCTACTCCCTCTAGAAACACTAGGGTCAACTCCCCATAGTGTGTGACGTCAAGGTTAACTCCCTTGACATGTCCTCATGTGCTATCCATAAGGGATGTGTCCTCATGTGCTCTCCATAAGGGACATTGGGCTATAATCCTGATCTCACTTATCCCTTCTCAGATAAGTGTCCTCACATATCAACTCAACTCAGTCACAGATGAGTATAATTTGGAGTCTACCACACATGGAACTCCCATGTGGACTTCTAGAGGCTACTCCCTCTAGAAACACTAGGGTCAACTCCCCATAGTATGTAACGTCAAGGTCAACTCCCTTGACATGTCCTCATGTGCTCTCCACAAGGGACATTGGGATATAAGCCTAAACCCACTTATCCCTTCTCAGATAAGTGTCCTCGTAGATCAATTCAACTCAGTCACAAAGGAGTACAATATGGAGAATGTCTCAAGAAGCTGCAAACATCAACACTCCCTCTCAAAAAGGGAGGCATTCTCCGCCACACAAAGTCTATCACAGAAGTACTCAAACTGTGTCTTAATTTAGTAAGAACATCAACAACCTACTCATATGTAGGAATGCACATAACTGATACTTCCATCCTCTGCACCATGTATCGGATGTAATGGTACTTGATCTCAATGTGTTTCAATTTTTCATGAAACACTGGATTCTTTGAGAGCTTCACACAACTCTAGTTATCACAATGAATAATAGTGGAATCCAACACATGTCCAAATAAATCTGCAAGGAGATTTGTGAAGCCACACTACTTCGTGGACTTCCAAACTCAATGCAATGTAATCTTCTTCTGCAGTGCTCAAAGCCACAAAAGTATGTTTCCTGCTACACCAGGAAACCATGGCAGATCCCAAAGTGAAGAAAAACCCATAAGTTCTCTTCTTGTCCACTCCAATCCTTTCCCAAACAAATTTAGTATATCCCTGCAATCTCATGTCAATACTGGAAGTATATATTAGACCATGTCCAATTGTTAATTGTAGGTATCTCAACACATGCTTCGCAACAATCTAGTGTGTCTGTCTCGGCTAACTCATAAACTAGCTAAGTGCACTCATTGCATAGAAAATATATAGTCTGGTATTAACCAGATACATCAATGATCCAATCAGTTGTATGTAAATGGTTAGATCAACCTCATCAGAATCGAAAGAAGACACACTTAGCTTCTTTAGATTCGTCACCATTGGTTTAGCCAAGGGATTACAGTTCAGCATCCCAAACTTTGTCAATATCTCAATTATGTACTTCCCATGACATAGGAAGATCTCATCAGTTCTCTGCCATACCTCTAGTCCCAAGAAGTAGTGCATCATACCAAGGTCCTTTTATCCCCATTTTGTGGATAACTAAGGATATCATGTCTCTATGCCCTCATGTTGCAGATATGGAGTACCGAGAGACTACATGACCAATAGTATCCTTTTATACAGATGGAGACCCTTCTCACCACCACATAGGTCACAAATTTTTAGATGGAATCGACCACATCAACTGGCTTCTAGAAGGCAATGGGACTTGCTCCATGAGGTACAAGTCAGTATTATGGTGAGCATCATTTCAATATTTAGGCCATTTGAGTGTGTTTGATCTTAGATTGCTCTAGATTTCATGATATATGCTTGGACATTATGCATGTTTCCCTGATTCACCATGGTGGTTGACATTGTGCCCTAGTAAGTGATCTTTGTTGGGGATGGGTTTTCTACTAGAAACTCCTATGAAGAGCCATTGTATCGTTCTCGACCATACTTACCACTTTCCATCACTATTTCCCCCCATTTTCTTATCTATTGGGATTTTAGGGTGTATTGACCCAAGAAGGGGTTGTCCATCATTCTATGGGAAGAAGGGGCTGAAGGCCTAGAGGGATTGATGTTGGGTAAAATATAAAATCCTATGTATGAACCTTCTATATGCTTCACCCAGTTATCACCCAAGAAAGAAATAAAACACTTATTTGTAAGAAAAGGGGGACCCACAATAAAATATGATTAAGAATTCTTAAAAGGTTAGTTGGAGGATACGATGTCTCATCACGAGTTGACCTATCATGTCCATGAATGTCTAGTGGTATGAAATTACCATCATCTAGTCACCAAGCCAGAGTAATGGCTCTCAATTGCATGGTTGAGAGAAAGGAGCTCTCATTACGAGCCATCCTTCTCATTTCCACTAGGTGTGTGTGGGTGACATTACCATTTTTTAGACACCACGCTAGGGAAGTGGCTTTCAACCTTTCCTTAAAATTATGAAAGAATGAAAGAATGGAAAAATAATTGGATTGGAAAAATTACATTGTGGACGAATGTACCACACACCCTCTACAAAGGCACCCATGAATGAGACACTACGACCTCTTGTATGTCATGAGCCCTATGCCCATTGAGTCTTGACCCTAACCACTTCACCCATTTTACATGGATTATAGAGGGATATCTTGGAAACTCTCCTTGACCTAGGAAAATATCTACCCAATAGGACACCTCGTCAACCCTCCCACATTCAAGCTTCACAAGTTGCATAATGTCTTTGAGAAATTAATTTTTTGATAGAGTGGTCTTTCATGCACATGCTTAGATGGCTCATTTACTGACTGGATTCACTTATCATGATGTTATGACTTGAGATACTTGGAGGGAGTGATTATTTGTCTTTGCAGGACCTAGTTGGTGGACAATTTTGGAAGAACAAACCTAGCTTGGGATTACATGGGGCTTGAAACCCACAGGTGGATGCCAAGGGCCCACATGTCGGATGAGAAAGATCAAACTTAGAAGGACTTAAATATGACTTGGATGACATAACCTAGCCCTCACATTCCAAATGTGTTTCCTAGGAGAGGAAAAACGTCACTTCTATAGGCATGGCATCACCTAGGGGGGTTAGGGTTTGGTGGTGTGGTTGATGCATTGGCACTTGGAAATTTTGAGGAGAAATAGTCTTTGACCATGAAGGAAGCAACTTGGATACTTGACATGTGTCTTTGGCAAGGCTATCCATCCTCCTTCTACACCAACAACTTTCTCCAAATGCCAAAACATCCCCTAAAGGGGTGACATCCTTTTAAAATTAGGGTTTTCTTATGTGCAAAAGTAAATTTTAGATGAATTGTTTAATATTATTTTGTTAAGGGGGAAAGATTAGGGTTGTTGACCCCTAGTTTTTTGGTTTACCCTAATTATGTGGACAAGTCACCTTGGTGACATTTTTTTATAAATAAGAGATCATAAGATCTCATTTTAACATAACTCTCCCTCTTGTAAGAAGTATTTGGTCTGAAATTTTCGCTACCTTTGGAAAATTGTCTATCTTTTGCTCTTGTTTATGGTTATATCTTGATGTATGGTTTATGGAAGTGATGCACTAGACTTGGAAGTATTTTCTCTTGCTATTGTGGTGGATTATCTTAGCATTTTCCATGAATTGGTATGGTTTTTACTTTCATGCTATCATTTGTTTCAAGTCAAGGTTATTGTGCTAGGAGCTAGGTGGGAAGTATAAGGGCATAGACCCCCACCATAGTCTTCATCATTTTATGCTACATGTTATTTGGTTAAACAAGGGTTTTCTAAGATAATTATAAGGGCATACACCCTCTTAGCTTAAACCCTAGATAGAGAAACTTTCCTTGGGGAGTAAGAGGATTTACACCCCCCGAGAGGTAGATTCTCTAGCTTTTTCTTTGCATGACCTGTTATGACCCAAGGAGGGAATATATATGGTTAAATGTATATGATATGACCCCAAGGGGGGGGGAATATATGGGCCTAAATGTACGTTTAATGTGTAAATACATATGTAATAGGGTCGACCTAGTGATAAAGGGGCCTCATGTGCAAGTGTGAATAGCTATATATAAGAGATCATGTATTCATTATTGAGAGTGGAATTGTGAAGTATGAAAGGTATTTGGTTATTTGGAGGGGGTTCCCCTATTCGTTAAGGAGTTATTGTGTAATATATATATATTTGAGTTGTGTTCCACATTGACATTCTATACATGGTGTGTACTTATATTATTTTATGATATTTTAAGCATTTTGGTTCATAACATTTGGTATCATAGCTCAAGGTCTTGGGGTTTCGATGCTACATCTGAGACACCTTGGAATTGTAACTATAACTTTTTTTCTATGAAGTTTCAGAAGGAACCCCTTGGAGGCTATTTATTTGACGGATCAAGGTATGTGGGGTTCAAATTTCAGCTCCCGAGGCCTTATAATTCCAGAGATATATCATGTGTAAGATAGGATTCGAGAATCATCCTGAATTTAGTCATCACATAATTTTCTCTATAAAAATGTTTCTGTAACATTTCAGAGCCTAAAATCCATAGGATACTCATAGAACGTATCACAGTATCTTTGATAAAATTTTCATCTTCTAGGTAAACCTACTTTTGTAGATACACCCTGTGCAAGATAGGGTAGTTGACTAGTCCTATTGACTAGTCTCAAAGAGGTGTTATGGGTAAAACATCCATAAATTCTTCATAGTGAATCCAAATTGAGTGAGACCAGTTGAATTGAATAGTGGACAGGACATAGTATTTTTGGTACAATTTTCATAATTTTATATCAATTATTGTGCACAGGGCACGATGTACAAGTTCTCTCTACTGGAAAGGTAAAACATCAATAAGGTGTGGGGAAGTTACCATAACTTCCACTTGGCACATAAAATTTTGGTTATAACTGTGGAATTGCAGAGAAGAAATTTTAGAGTACTATAAGTCACAATTTCAATCTAAAAAGGGTCGAAATTGCAGAGATACATCATAGGTAAGGTCAGCCAGGAGGATAGACTCCAAATTAGGTTTTCAAAGGTATGTTCAATTAAAACTATCATAACTTTTGATTGGAATGTCTGATTGAGATGATTCAAAATAAATTGGAAAGATAAAACATAAAAGAGCATATAGGAACAAATATTATAACTATTTGAGACATTTATCCTTAATATAGTGAGGTTGGAAGTCAAATATTGGGGTTATACCTCAATTAAGAATCAATGGAAATACCTAAATTTATAGGAGATGAAGATAAAGATGAAATCAATCCTATGGAATGGTTGAGGTTGGTAAAATAATACAATATGAATTCTACAAAGGAAATATGTTATTTTTTATATGAATCTTGGAAGTGGTGGATGAGTTTTGATCAAAATACTAGATGACACTGCACATCAGAAGAATTTGAAAAACTCTTCTCAGATAAATGGATTAGGGATACAAAAATGGAGGAAATGTATAAAATTCAAGATGAATTAAAAGAATAAAAGAAAGGGATTAAGAAGAAGGGTGAGTAGCTATATAAGATAATATCCCTTAATGAATCACTCCTTAAGGAGGTTAAGAACCTAAAGCAAGAAAATACTAGCAAAGGCAAGTGGGAAAAAGATGAATCAATGGAAGATTTGAAAAATAAAGATGAAGAGATATGTAGATTACGAATCCATAATAAAAAACTATTGGATGAGGTTAAGATATTGAAAGAAGAAAAGAATAATTGTCAAAATAAAGAAGAAAGAATAATCTTGGATGAAGAATCTACCAAAAGACTAGAAGATGAAATTTGCATGAAGGTTGAGGAATCATTAAATACGGATGAGGTAAAATCAGAAATACAAGACAGAATTGAAGAAGGACATCAAAATTTTCTATATGGGATCACATTGCAGCTTCAAAAGGAGAAAGAATACAAGATTAAAGAAGGTCAACAGAAGATACTTGAATAAGTTGAACTCCATCTAGAGGATGTACATGACAAATATGATGGTATTATCTCGAAGGCTAGAGTAATTAAAGACCAAGAAAATATGATCGCGGATTCCATTATTGTTGAAAAGAAGATAGATGCAATGCATGTGCAGAGTGAAGGAAGACCATCTAATGTGAAACTGTATCGATGCCCTCATTACCAAGAAACATTTCAAGGACGACAAGAAGGACAGTATCAACATTATGAAGGAAGAAGATGGAATACTTGTCAATATTCATGGAACAAGGCATCACCAAATTACTCTTCAACAAGATATTATCAGAGACCAACAACGACTACAAATTGGAGAATCTTCAACAAAAATACATGGAATCAAAGGAAAGAAAATTATTCAACAACTAGACAGCAAGGATTAAGACTGCAAATAATTCATTTTGGATGGATAGATCATCAACAATGGAATGAGGAAAGAAGGAACATAAGAAAATAATATTACTTGGTTTCATCACATGTGAAGCCTTTAAATGCAAAGCTTTGAGGACAAATATTTTTGAAGGAGGGTACTATGTTATGACCCAAGGGGGTCATATATATGGCTAAATGTATATGATATCACCCCAAGGGGGGGGAATATATGGGCCTAAATGTACATTTAATGTGTAAATACATATGTAATAGGGTCGACCTAGCGATAAAGGGGCCTCATGTGCAAGTGTGAATAGCTATATATAAGAGATCGTGTATTCATTATTGAGAGTGGAATTGTGAAGTATGAAAGGTATTTGGTTATTTGGAGGGGGTTCCCCTATTCGTTAAGGAGTTATTTTGTAACTTATATATATTGGAGTTGTGCTCCACATTGACATTTTGTACATGGTGTGTACTTATATTATTTTATGATATTTTAAGCATTTTGGTTCATAACATTTGGTATCATAGCTCAAGGTCTTGGGGTTTTGATGCTACATATGAGACACCTTCGAATTGTCACTATAACTTATTTTCTATGTAGTTTAATAAGGAACCCCTTGGAGGCTATTTATGTGACGGATCAAGGTATGTGGGGTTCAATTTTCAGCTCTTGAGGCCTTATAATTTCAGAGATATATCATGTGTAAGATAGGATTCGGGAATCATCCTGAATTTAATCATCGCATAATTTTCTCTATAAAAATGTTTCTATAACATTTCAGAACCTGAAATCCAGAGGATACTCATAGAAATTATCACAATACCTTTGATAAAAGTTTCAGCTTCTGGGTCAACCCACTTTTGTAGATACACCCTGTGCAAGATAGGGTAGTTGACTAGTCCTATTGACTAGTCTCAAAGAGGTGTTCTGGGTAAAACATCCATAAATTATTCATAGAGAATCCAAATTGAGTGAGACCAGTTGAATTGAATAGTGGACAGGACATAGTATTTCTGGTACAATTTCCATAATTTTATAGTAATTATTGTGCACAGAGCACAATGTACAAGTTCTCTCTACTGGAAAGGTAAAACATCAATAAGGTGTGGGGAAGTTACCATAACTTCCACTTGGCACATAAAATTTTGGTCAGACCTGTGGCATTGAAGAGAAGAAATTTCAGAGTACTATAGGTCACAATTTAAGTCTAAAAAGGGTCGAAATTGCAAAGATACATCATAAGTAAGGTCGGCCAGGAGGATAGAATCCAAATCAGGGTTTCAAAAGTATGTTTACTTAAAACTATCATAACTTTTGATTGGAATGTTCGATTTAGATGATTCAAAATAAATTGGAAAGATGAAACATAGAAGAGCATATAAGAACAAATATTATAACTATTTGAGACATTTATCCTTAATATAGTGAGGTTGGAAGTCAAATATTGGGGTTATACCTCAATTAAGAATCAATGGAAATACCTAAATTTAAAGAAGATGAAGATAAAGATGAAATCAATCATATGGAATGGTTGAGGTTGGTAAAATAATATAATATGAATCCTACAAAGGCAGGAGATTATTTTTTTTATGAATCTTGGAAGTGGTGGATGAGTGTTGATCAAAATACTAGATGACACTACACATCAGAAGAATTTGAAAAACTCTTCTCAGATAAATGGATTAGGGATACAAAAATGGAGGATTAGGGATACAAAAATGGAGGAAATGTATAAAATTCAAGATGAATTAAAATAAGAAAAGGAAGGGATTAAGAAGAAGGGTGAGGAGATATATAAGATAATATCCCTTAATGAATCACTCCTTAAGGAGGTTAAGAACCTAAAGCAAGAAAATACTAGCAAAGGCAAGTGGGAAAAAGATGAATCAAGGGAAGATTTGAAAAAGAAAGATGAAGATATATGTAGATTACAAAACCATAATAAAAAAACTATTGGATGAGGTTAAGAGATTGAAAGAAGAAAAGAATAATTGTCAAAATAAAGAAGAAAGAAGAATCTTGGATGAAGAATCTACCAAAAGACTGGAAGATGAAATTTACATGAAGGTTGAGGAATCATTAAATACAGATGAGGTAAAATCAGAAATACAAGACAGAATTGAAGAAGGACGTCAAAATTTGCTATATGGGATCACATTGCAACTTCAAAAGGAGAAAGAAGACAAGATTCAAGAAGGTCAACAAAAGATACTTGAATAAGTTGAACTCCATCTAGAGGATGTACATGACAAATATGATGGTATTATATCGAAGGCTAGAGTAATCAAAGACCAAGCAAAGATGATCGCGGATTCCATTGTCGTTGAAAAGAAGATAGATGCAATGCATGTGCAGAGTAAAGGAAGACCATCTAATGTGAAACCGTATCGACACCCTCATTACCAAGAAACATTTCAAGGAAGACAAGAAGGACAATATCAACATTATGAAGGAAGAAGATGGAATACTTGTCAATATTCATGGAACAAGGAATCACCAAATTACTCTTCAACAAGATATTATCAGAGACCAACAACGACTACAAATTGGAGAAGCTTCAACAAAAATACATGGAATCAAAGGAAAGAAAATTATTCAACAACTAGACACCAAGGATTAAGACCAAAAATAATTGATTTTGGATGGATAGATCATCAACAATGGAATGAAGAAAGAAGGAACATAAGAAAATAATATTACTTGGTTTCATCACATGTGAAGCCTTTAAATGCAAAGCTTTGAGGACAAATATTTTTGAAGGAGGGTATTATGTTATGACCCAAGGGGGGCATATATATGGCTAAATGTATATGATATGACCCCAATGGGGGGGGCATATATGGGCCTAAATGTACATTTAATTTGTAAATACATATGTAATAGGGTTAGCCTAGTGATAAAGGGGCCTCATGTGAAAGTGTGAATAGATATATATAAGAGATCATGTATTCATTATTGAGAGTGGAATTGTGAAGTATGAAAGGTATTTGGTTATTTGGAGGGGGTTCCCCTATTCTTTAAAGAGTTTTTGTGTAACTTATCTATATTGAAGTTGTGCTCCACGTTGACATTCTGTACATGGTGTGTACTTCTATTATTTTATGAGATTTTAAGAATTTTAGTTCATAACATGACCCCATTAACCCAATTATTAAGAGAACTAGTCATTTATTTATTGCATTGGAGAAACAAAATTATTGCCTTGGAAAACGTGATTTTACAAGTTTTAAGTCTCTCTCTTTTGGAAAGTGTTCCTTGAGCCTTTGATTCTCTTGCCTCATTTAGGCATCCCCTTTCAACCACTACAAATTTCTTTTGTAATAGAAACTAACCTACAACCATTAGGGTTGCATTAACCCTAGGTAAATAACCCTAACTAGCTCCTAAACTAACCCTAGACTAGGCCTAATTGTTTGCCCTAAACCTCTACTAACCTAGGCAAATCCTTTGAGCCATTTACAAGTGATTTGTGTTGGATAATTTTTCTGATATAGGGCTTGGTTTTCTACAACCACAAGGCTGATAACTTGACTGCAGAAACCTTGATATAAATCCACTTATAACTTGTGCTTTAACCATCAAAATTTGCTAGAGGTTTGCCAACTTGTAAGGAAATTCTTGTGTGTTTTCTTTACGGATTTCATTGGATGATTTTACCGTTGTTGTAACATTTTTATATAGACATAAGGCTGATAACATCTATGTAGTAATATTTTATTTCAGCCTTTCTATTTGTGTTAAAGTTGTTTCTTAATCATTGGTAAGTTGAGCTAGCTTCCACTAGCTTTATCTCTTGTTTATTTATAACATACTTAGCACTTATTTTTCAGCCCTTGTTATATTTATTGAGCTGATATATATCATTTTTTGTTGCTTCAAATTATTTAAAGAAAGCTTAAATTTCTTTTCCAACTAACATATTACACTATTTTCTTGGTTTTCCTTGTGTCTCAGGCAGGTATTCACAATTGGCAAGTCACTCAACTCACTTGGCCACCCTTGGACCTTCCCAAGACTTCATTTAAACCATTTAATATCATTTATATTTGACCTATAGGGACTTCATCTCCATATTTCCTCCATCTTCATCTCCATATTTCCTCCATATTCATCTCATTCCACCTAGGGTCACCGGGATTCCCCCTTTGAGGTGACTACCTCACCTCTAACGTGGCGGGGACACCTTCCTAAGGTGACAGTGGGTAGGTGACCTCTTATTTGTTTCTATTTAGTGGTCGAATCGGGATTTTCCCAACCTACAACTTGTGCGATAATAGGTCCTTCAACTCAAACTCAAAAGCCAACACATACTTGCATTCAACAATAAGTCTCTCTGTACCGGTGAGAAATAAATCATCAACGTAGAGAACCAAAATTAAGGACTCGCCATTAACATTTTTGTAGTATAGGTTGGGATCAACAACACTTTTTATGAATCCCAAACTCATCAGGTGTCCATAAATCCTCGCATACCAAGCTCGAGGTGCATGCTTGAGTCCATACAATCCCTTCTTCAACTTGCACACATGAGACTCCTTCTCATGTATCACGAAATCATCAAGATACTCGATGTATACTTATTCCTCAATATCTCCATTGAGAAAGGTTATCTTCAAATACATTTGATGTATTCTCCAACCCATGGATGTTGCAAGGTAAATAATCGTTCGAATAGAAGTGTATCGAGCAATAGGAGCAAATGTCTCCTCAATAGGAGCAATAGGAGCAATAGGAGCAAATGTCTCCTCCTCAAAGGTAACATCTTTTCTCACCTCAATTTGTCTCTGACCAAGGATGTAGATCTGATATGCCTTTGAAGACTCACTCTACCCCACAAATGTACCCTTTTTTGGGGGGGTACATGAATTTATACTAGACACCCAAATATCCTTAAGTGTCCAACCTTAGGCTTCACTCATGAACTGTGTCCATACTATAAATCTTGTGGTTCCATCATGGAATACACTTCTAAGACATATCAAGGTTCTCTCGTGAAACCAATGTCTTGGTTCCTTTATCTGACCGTTTTAGGCATGTCAGGATGAATTCCACATTTTCTCCTACTATTCCATATAGGATCCTCCGAGGATAATATCTCATGATGTTTCCTCAAACATCACTAGGACACATCGAGGTTCCCTCATGGAACGAATGTCTCCAAGACATATTGAGGTTTCCTCATGGAACCAATGTCTTGGTTCTAGAATCTAGTTGGAATGAAGTTGTCCCAACTCCCCTCACTGCATATTTGGTGGAACCCTCATCTCAAAAAACCAATGCTTCAATTCTCAATGATCCATTTGCATAATTTTTATTATTTATAAGAGTCACTCACACACTCAAATGGTTTTCACATAGTACTTAGACTTGAAACGGACCCACACATTGCATGTGGTGGGGCCCACATGAACTCAAAGATAACAGATATCATCTACGCTTTAAAAGATCAAATGCACTGGAACATTATAGCATGGTAAGCATTATAGGGGAATGTTCGACTGGAAATATATTTTCTTTCGTTACAATTTGCCCCAAATTTTTTGAAACTCATCTCGTCTCTTTCATTACATTTGCCCCAAAATTTTTGAAACTCGTCTCCTCTCTTGCGATTTGCATCAACCATCAAAGATCTCCATCAACCAATTGGCGATGGAATACACCATTGATTATTATTACGATGTTTTTATAAATCATAGAGGCCCCAATATGAAGAAGGGATTCACCGACCATCTATACCGTAGCCTATGTTTACATGGAATCCGAGTCTTTCTGGATAAGAAAGAAATGAAAAAGGGAGACCAGACCTTCTGAAATACCTTGTTGAAGGTGGGGGGACTCAAAATATATCCATCGTAATGACATTTGCACATAGTAACTATGCTCCCTTTATTCCTCTCTTGAAAAAATTCCGGGCACACTGCATTCGTGTTGGTTGTGCACTCCATGGACTCGTAGGGATGGAGACTACTGATATTATTTGCATCATAGCTTGGAACCACTAGAATTGGAATATTGTAACCATTCTCCAACGTAACTAAATACGTCTCGAGATTCACTATTCCTCCCAGAAGTTCAAACTCCACTTTTGTGATTTCCATTATATGACTCTCATCTTTGCACTGCAGATTTCCTCCACAATCATCGAAATCCCAGTCTTCGATCCCTTGGGAATTGAAGATGCAACCAGTCCTTACCCAAATGGATCTCGACCAGAATGAATCTTCCTTCCATGAATATGACTCCCCTTCTCTCACTTTTCCCATATGAGGAGGAGGAAGATCAGTTGACCCCACAGTCGCAGGAACTCATGCATTTCATGACTCATCCAGCTCCCACAAATAACAAATAATCGATTCTCCTACTCTCATGGTTTTTTTTCATCTCATTGGGCCCTCCCGTGAGGGAATCAATCCTAGTACCGCTCTGATACCATGTTGTTTTTCTTCATATGATATGAGATATGATCAATGTGTGTGTTCCATATATAGAGAACATACGGTGACCATCCATGAACAGTTGTGTCCCTTGGATAATAAATAACTATTTATTATTATTATTACTTATTATATATATTATTAACTATTAATATAGAAGAATATCTTCCCGATGTTGTACAAACATGAACACCATGTTGGTGGTGTTTTTCACAGTGGTCATGGCACTACTTAAATATGACCTATTAATGTACATCAAACACTTTTACATATTGTTTGACTAATAATATTTAAGAGAAGGATAACTATGCCAATCAATTTCCATTTTCCTATTAGTTTTTATGGAATTTGGTGATTTAATTTTGTCAGGCCAAGTATGGGCAGAGAGAATGTGAAACTCCACAAATGATTTGCATTAACATAATAAATTTACAAATACAATACAAAGTTACCTTTGGTTTCATTTTCCAAAAGTTCTAAATGACTCTTTCTATTCACCTATGACTCTTCATATTTCTCCTAAATACTATTTACAAAATACCATAATCATGAGGATTAGTATCCAACATTCCCCCGCTTAATTCGAAAGGTTGTTTGGGAGTCCAAGCATCATTATGAATTTTTCATTTTTTTCTCTTCCAAGTGCTTGATGAGGATGTGAACAATTTTATCATTTAAGGAACAATGTATCAAGTGAATAGTGTTGGCCTATACATGATATCAAATCAGGTGATACTTTGTGTTGACGTGATTGGTTGAATCATAGAATATGGGATTCTTGGCTAGGTTGATTGCAGAAATATTTTCAACCACAAGAGGAGTAGAATTCACTTATTTTTCCTACAAATATTCAAGTATTTTCCTAATCCACAGAATCTCCTTTGTTGCTTCTAAAACTACCACATATTCTACCTCTATTGTGGAATCTGCTGGAATCTTGAGTTTCCTTCAAGTATTTTAGAAATCTTTTTGTAGAAGACTAGTGTTCTTCACAATGTTTTTCATGAACTTGGAAAGTATCCTCCAAAAAAATGAAATATTTTGCCCAGTGGTGGTAAGGCAGATATGACTTCCCACAAGCTGTATGTACTTGGTTGCATCCTCAAATTCATTCCCTTCTTTTGACATGAGCCTCAAATTTTGTTCCATTGGAGTAAATACAAGGTTACACTCATCCATGCCAAACTTATTCAACAATTCTCCAATGTTCTTCTTTTGGGAGATGAATATGTACTTTGGATTTTGAGTCACTTCAATGCCCAAATAGTAGTGAATATGTCCCAAATTTGTCATCTCAAATCCTCACTTCAACTCTTTCATTATGGATGAAATATAGCTTTCATTGTTCCTTGTTATCAAAAAATAATCTACATACACTACAATATATACAACATTTTTTCCAACTTTCTTAACAAATAAAGTTGCGTTATCAAGATTAAATTGCTTGAAATTCAATTTTAGAAGATGCTCAATTAGGTTTTCTTACCAGGCTCACAGTGCTTGTTTCATGCCATATAAGGATTTTATGAGCTTGCATAATTTTTTTCTTGTCCCTTCACCATTGTTATCATAGGATTTGTACTTGTGCAAATCCCTCCACAAGATCTCCAAATCTTATGTAACTGTGTAAGAAACTACCACTATCACCTAAGTAGAATCTTCCATCGTTTTAGTGATAGAAGGGCCCACCACAAGGGAGGATTCCTTGGTGACATCAAGGGATCAAATAACAAGATACAACCAATCCTACCACCGTTATCTTGGTCACTTGCTAGTCAAGTCTAGGTCTAGGAAGGAAATGCGTAGTTTCAGGGTAATTGTTCTACTTGTACGAGACAATGAACAATTTGTAGCATATATTGACAATTACCAAGATAAAGCATGGAATAATGACTTCTTAAGACACTAGAAAAGTATAATTGTTATGGTTGCTGCAAATTACAACAATAAAAGATTATATGATAGAAATAAAAGATTTGCAACAACAACAATAAAAAGTTCTCAGAAATGTAGCAATTTAGCATGGAAAGTAACTATTCATCAAGCATAAAATTATCCAATTGCTAGAAGTAATTTGTGAACAAGTTAGGACACTTATAAATAGATGTATGCAACAATTCAATGTAGTTTTCAGTGGTTGTAGAAAAATTTTATATCAACAAAAAGAAACTTGAAGTTTGTTGGGGTTGAGGTTAGTAAAGTTAGTAAACTACGATTATAGCCACAATAACACTCCTAGATCAATGTTTTTTCCCTTCTAGGGCCTGTGGAGTCTCAAATGCATTAAACTTGAATATTGATCTATGTGAAACAAAAGAGGTAAAGTCTAAACCCTAAGGTGCAAGCATGCTTGGGCCTTGTTATCCCCTATACTAGGGATAACTAAGGAGATTATGTCTCGAGGCCCACAAGTCCTAGACATGGAGTACCTTGAGTCATATTGACTTGAGCTTGGCCCTGGAGGGTCCATCCTTTCTTCAATGCCTCCCATCTACAAGCAGTAGCAACATCCATCCCATCGGCCTGGTTTTGAACTAGCAATGGGTCTTTCTCCATGAGGTAATGAGTTTGGGTATCATGGTATGTGTCACTATGATTCACAAAACATTTGAATATGTGCATTTAATTCTCTTTTGCTTCATGACGTTTGCTTGGACATTATGCATTTAAACTTTCCCATACTTGGGGGGGGTGACATAGTGCCCTAACAAGTTGGTTCCCTTGGGGATGAGTTGCCACTTGGTGTGTCTATGAAAGTTCATCGTCCATTCCTTCCATTACTTATCACTTTTCATCATTTTCCCTCTCATCTATCCCCTACATTGGTTCAGGCATTGGGTTTTCCAAGCTAGTAAGGGTTGTACCTTGCCTTGTGGAAAGAAGGGGCTAAAGGCCCAAAGGGTAAAATTAGCTGGAAAAAGTTAAAATCCAAGATTAAACCTTGATATTCTTCACCAAGGGATCCCCTAGAAAGTAATAAAAGGATTCTCGGCAAGAAAAAGGGGGGACCCATAAAATAAAATAAAACTCAAGACCTAGTTGGTGGATAGGGGGTCTCATCATGAGCCAACCTATTAGATCCATGGGCATGTAGTGGTATGACACTACTATTCATCTGGTCACCATGTTAGGGTAGTGGATTTTGGTGTCATAGCTAAGAGAAATGGGGTCTCATCACGAGCCAACCTTCTCATCTCCGTGAAATGCTTGTGGGTAACACTATCACCACTGGTCACCACGTTAGGGCAGTGTCCTCCAACTATTCTCTTGAAAGAAAAATAAATAAATAAAAAAAGAGTAAAAAGGAATTGAATGGGTTAGGAAACAATTTCATCCATGACAAGGTGCAACTCACCCTCTACAGAGGAACCCACAGGTAAGACCTACATTTCCTTGTTATCACTGCACCCCTTACCCAAACATCGCCTACACCATCTCATGCATTTACATGGCCTAGATTGGTCTTCACCTGGAAAAACCCCACACCTAATATCCCAATAGGACATCCTGAAACCCTCTCCAAACCTAGATTGTTAAATAGCATAATGTCTTTGAGCACTTGTCTGGGAAAAGGGAGGTTTAATGCACATGTTGGGTAACTTGATTATTAGATGTGATTAACATTTCTATGATCCCTGTGACCTATGACCCCATGGAGGGTGTACTTTTTATTGTTGTAGTACTATGCCTAATGGACAAGTACATATGGGGATATGATTAGCTTGTACCTCCATAGGGATAAACTCCCACCAGATGGATGTTGAGACCCTAGCCATGGGCAGAGAGACACCAGAGGCTTGTATCAGAGAAAATGGAGGATGTTCCACTAGAGGCACTTTGGAAGCCCTGGACCTAGGGGGGTATTTCCCTCCCACCATGACGTTGGCCCTTGAATTCCCATGAAGTCGTGATTATGATCCTTGACATCATCCAGTTGGGGTTTTAGGCATGAGGACGGCTTTGGTTGGCACGTGTGACAGTTCCTGAGGGATTTTGAGCCCCAACGTTTCACTTTGGAGGCCTGGCATTCCAAGAGGGGGCCCAACGTCACCCTAGGAAGAGAATGGTGTCACCCTAGAAAGATAAAATTAGGGTTTTTATTGTCAATTTTATGTAAAACTAGATTTTTTATTTAAACTGGCCATGTCGGCCTTTTTTGACCTAAAATGTAATTAAATGTCATTTGTATTGTATAAATAAGAGATCAAAATCTCATTTTTATTCATCATATTTCACTCACATGACAAGTGTGAGGTCTAAAATTCATCCCCTTTTGAGGCTTATTGGCTGAACTAAGTGGTGTGCAACTCTTGGAGGGAGCTTTTATTGGTGAATTATTGCATTTTCATGGTGGAAAGTCTTCAACTAGGGCTTGTGACTAGATTATTCTTGGTGAATGTAAGTAGAAATCTGAAATCCTTCTTTCTTTGAATGGTTATGGTGTCTTTTACTTCTCATTTATAAGATTATGATATTTCTAGAGTGAAACCCTAGGATAAAAGCACATGTTATTGTCCTTCTCTTAATAGCTCTCCACCTACTTGATTTTTCTAGAAGACACCTCCATTGAAGCATATACTAGATCCCTACCTTAGTAGCACTCTAGCACTATTTCTTCATTAATATTTCATTTTATTTCAAGCTTGATCTAATGAGGAAGGAAAATCGTTAGGGCCTAGGGTTACCTACTTCCTAGTATCTTTTTCTTCTAGGGTTTTGGATGATTGAGGACTTAGGTTACTAATACCTCAACCATCCTCCCTCTTGTCTTTAGCTCACCCATTATCATTTTTTTCCTCAAAGAATTGTCTCTTCAAAAGTGACTTCATTTACCCTAAAGGCACTAGTTCATACCTTACAATTGATTGATTGATGAAAACAACTTTCAAACCATCTACTTCAAGATTTCTACTAACCATTTATAATCTTAGATTATTCTAATTTACTAATTATCTTGTTGTTGTTGCAAAAGATAGCTATATCCATCTATGATAGCATCAAAAGCATCTTCAAATCAAGTGTTAAAGTTGATTTTACATTGCCATCATTGCTTCTGACAAATAGTAGCATTTTTCCAACTTTAGATTATCATTTTTTTGGTCATTATTGAAGATTTATTGAGGCATAATTGTGAATTTATTACTATATATACATTGTTGTTATAAATATTTATGGTGCTTCATATTTTATATCAACTTATGTTTTTATTCAAAGTCTATGGTTTTATGAAGCACTAATATCAATTGGTACCTGCAAATAGTGTTTTTATTGTTGTTTTGTTCTGGGAAGGTACACTTAAGTAATAATTTGCTTCATCTTTGTAATGTCCCCCACCTCTTGCTAAAGAGATATTGAGAAGACTCATTGACCTAGGCATCCCCACTAGGTCATAGTCTCACACTATGGGGAAGGGTCAACCCAACTAAAAGTTATATTATTACGTTGACTTGATAAAAAGGTGAAAAAGAGTTAAAAGATAACTCAATGTAGAAATAGAAGCGCTGGAGGAGTAACCCTAGGATTTAAATCTAACTCAATAGAGAAATAGAAGAAAAAGTATAAAGGAAAGGCTGGGGTGCACCTATTAGGCATTCTGGATTTTGGTATTTGCTTGTTATTGCTCTTGAGCATACAGTTTGAGGTTTTTGCTGCCACAAACCCTTGTGAGAAACTCAGTGGTGAAAGACCAACTCACCTTGTTCCAAGCTTGGTCTCAGGGATGAAATACTCCATCCACACCATTCTACACTCATCACAGATCCACCTATCAATTCAGGAAAGCAGCAGGATCATACTGTTCAAGAACTTCCAGCAGGGTCACACCATATCTTGAAGAAGAGTTCGATCCAGCCAATCAGGAGAGCTTGGGGGTATTCCGGCACTTGGGTTCTATTTCAGGTTCTTGACCATCATTTTGGAGGTTTTCTTGAAGAGTTATCACAATCATATCTTCGGTTATGGATTGGGACATCCTTGAGGCAAGGAGGATGTCCAGTGATTCAATATTTCTCAAATCTAGGGAGTTCTACCTAGAATCTGGACCCGAAACTTCTCCTAATGGGTTTCTACAACCCGATCTACTATTCTAGAGAGTTTCAGAGGTTTTGGAGGTGTCCTTCATTCAGAACGACTTATTGAGCTATTCAGAGCTTAAGGAGGGCGCAGCCTGCATTAGGGTTTCATCCATTGATGGAGGAGGATTGAGTATTTGAGCTTCAGACTTTTGGGAGGGCTTTCCTTGGACCTGATCTACATTTTGGTGGATTTTGGCATTATTTGAGAATCTCCTTCAGCTAGGCCAAAATATTGATCCCTTTCAACCAGCATGACGTACCAGCAAGGATGTACCAGCAGCCCCAGGGGGGTTGAGCATTCGCCTATTGTTGGCACCTTGGGTCTTCAGATTGTATTTATCCTTTGGGGGCATATTTTGTATTAACGGGAGCATTTTGTAGCAACTCATATCTATTATCTATTGGAGCCATCTGAGGATTATTCTAGATCTGCTCTATATTGTATCTGGTTCATGCTTTTCATAATAAAGGTCAGATCTATGCTTGTGTTTTCCATATCTTAAGTATTATTGTGATATTGCATGTGTTGGATAGATCTTGTATGAACACTATTTAAATAACTAGAACAAACCCTAAGGATGAAATATTCATGGCCAACCTGCATACACAACAAACAATAATCAAATCAGTGGTTAGTTAGTGGTTCCAAACGAAAAAAATGGATTGGGATCATTACAGTGGTATCAGAGCTTTGATCCTCCACACCTGTGAGGATTAGCACATGCAGAGGTACAATGGTATCTTTATGGGAAGAAGGAAGAAACCTACCAGTGAAACAGATGCCGAAATGGAGGGTTCAGGAGATGACCGTGAACCACAGGGCTTGGCTTTCTTGGCAGCCGAATTTAAAAAATTCCAGCAAACCTTGAACCTCACAGAAGGCAACTTGGTCCATCATTTACAGGAAAACCAGGAAACAAATCGAAGGGGGCAGGCCGAAATCACTGAGACCTTGAAAAAGGTAGATGGGAACCTGAAAAAAATTGTTGAGAACTAGACACTGATAACCAAGATATTGATGGAGATGACTCATAAAGGGAAGGACCCTAAGATGTATGGAAGCAAGGAAGCTAGTGGATCTGGTGGTTCCCATGGTGAAACTAGATACAATCTGGAGAAATCCCCCAGTTCTAAGGGAAGCCATGGAGGAGGCACGTCATATGGATAAGTGGGTAGAAGGGCTAACCCTAGGCCATACTTTCCCATGTTCACAAATGGACAGGTGCAACAGGAACAGGTGGACGACTTTGTGGAGAAGATGGCACAATGTATGAAAGAGTACTAAGGCTTGGACATGTTAATTCAAAGGCAGATGTCCTTGGATCAATACTACCAACTCAAGTTCAGAAACAAGCCCAGGTCGAGCCATAGGAGAAGCTACGAGTTTGAACGAAGAGCAGGGAAGATGGAAATTCCATATTTTGATGGCACGGTCAAGATGACAGCACAAGCATGGGTGCAAAAACTGGATACATATCTACAGCTTAATTCCATGAGGGAGTTGGAAGCCATCAAGTTTTCCACTATGTACTTGGATGGAAAGGCTCATGATTGGTGGTATCATGGACTCACCACCCTAGGTCACAATCAGATAGTGTCCTACACTAAATTCACCCAGAGGCTCATGGATAGATTTGATCAAGGAGATCCGGAGCTACACTTCCAGGAACTCACACAGCTCAAGCAAACAGGTATGGTTGAGGCATACATTGAAGACTTTCATAGGTTGGCAGTAATGGTGCATGATATATCACCAACTAGACTCATGATGCTCTTCACCGAAGGTTTGATGGAACCCTTGAAGGGTTGGGTAAAGGCTTTTAAGCCTACCAGCCTATAGGATGTGATTTGGAGGACGAGGGACCTAGGACTAGCTGCTAGGCCGAAATTGACACTTATACCACCCCTTAACACCGTAGGCAGGGATCAGAGACCTCCAATGAATCAAGGAGGACGTGACCTAAGGGGGTTGGATAGGAGCCATGGAAGAATGGATGAAAATACCAGGAGGGAACTTAGAAGGAAGCAACTATGCTTCACATGTAAGGAACCATGGAACCCATCACATAAGTGCATGGGTTGTGGCTAGGTGCACTACATTGAAGTGACCTCATACAATGAGGAGGAGGAATATTGCGGCCAGATACAAAACATAGAGGCCGATACCACAAAGACAACAGAAGAGGAGGTCCCATAACAGAACAATATGGCTGAAGGGAATGCCACCTTAGCATCTATCAATGGAGTGCCCAAATTTAGCACTTTCAGGATGAGAGGAGTCTTGCAAGGGCAGAAGGTATCAATATTGATTGATGGGGGAGCATATCACAACTTCATTGACTCAGCATTGTTGTAAAGAAGGCATATACCTGCAGTGGAATTTAAAGGGTTCAAGGTGGAGGTAGCAGGTGGAAGCACTATGCCTTGTGACAGATACATTCCAGGTATGAAGCTTACATTGGGTAGGCATGAGTTGGTATAGGATGTATATGTGATGGATCTTACAGACACTAACATAATCCTTGGAGTTCAGTGGCTCAACACATTAGGACCTATGACCGGTAATCAAGTGGTTTCTACCATGTTTGACTTCAACACATGTAATCACATGGTTAGATTCGTACTTTGGGCGACAATATTGAAGACCCTGGATATCATCTTTGTGATCCAGGTTGCAATGGAGTATATATAATTTGTGACACATAGATCCATTGTGTATGTTTTGTGGCTATGTCGTCTTGATTTGAAATTTTCGCATAGATCCACAGTGTATTTCGGGTGGCTATGCTATATATTTTGACAGTATGGATCTACAATGTATGATTGGTGGCCATGACCCATATCGATAATGTCATCAGTTTGTGATCTGAGTATGGGAATGCCTACCTCAGAATTGGTATATATGATATTCTGCAGATGCTTGGTTGTTCGCAGGTTTCCAATTAGATGTGCTCCTGGTTCTCGATACACACATGCAGCTTACAAAGTCTATCGACTGTCACTGGTTCCAATCTCAGACTTTGGGGGGCATTATGTTACCCATGATTTTGGTCATCATGATGATGTAGAGATGATGGTGTTCTCAGTCTCTTCATCATGACTTTCTTCTGAGAAAAGTTACTTTCTTCTTCTTCCAGAAATATCATTTTTGAAAAGAGGTTCGCAGGCTGCTAATACATTTACCTATGAGAGTGACCTATTCTCGCAGGCTTCCTTAAGCCAGGGTGAGATAAGTTCACACTGTAATGAATTGCTAGGGTGCGAACTCTTTCTAACACAAGGAAAAAGGTGAATTCTCGATGCTTCTAGAAGGGAATCTTCTAGAAGGATGAGATGGAATTCGAATGGTTATCCTAGTACTGGATTCCCTGATATTTTGGGATCATTCTTATCCAAGTAACCAATTCATTCTCTCTTATATATTGAGTGAATTATCATGGAAAAATTTAGAAGAAAACAAGGTTAAGCAAGACATTGGAGAATTGGTGAAATATTGTGTGAAGGATTGAAGCTTGAAAAGTAGGCTGAGAAACTACAGCAAAGACATCATAAGGGTTTTGATCTTCTTCATGCAAGTGAGAAAGTGTGTGTGTCAGAGCCAAGGGACATCGAAAGGAAGTTTGCGAAATCAAGGCTCAGGTTGTAATCTTTACTTTCCATCAATATGATACATTAATATGTCCCTTTCCCATAAAGCTATCTTACTTTATTGTGTAATTCCTTGATCATATGCATAGATTGACTGTTGAATATATTGAGTTGGCTTCACTCCGATTGGTTTGAGTTGTCTTGGTCTTAAATACACAAGAGCGTTGGAGCGAAACTAGAGCAACAGAGACCATAGGAAGCGATTATAAGGTATGTATTTGTTCTTGCCTCCTATTTAATTCACTAGTCAAAATCTAGGGAAAGCGTATTATTCTATCTTGATTTGTTCTAGATCCAGGTGGATCTAGGGAGATCGGTTCGTGTCCGCACTTACGGATTTATCCAATAAAAAAATTGGCGACTCCATTGGGGATCACTCAGAGGTATACCCACAATGATGAGTGGAATCCTTTTGAGTTGATTGTGGGCTAGATACCCTGCCCTTGCTTGTGGATCAGACTGTCAACTATTCCCCCAGGATTTATTGTTGTTGGTGGTGACCTTAGTGCCCTATCTTTATAGGTTCTTACCCAAGGTGACTGTGGAGGGGAAAGTCTTCACGGTACCTGGAATTGACATTGACCAAACTCACTCGGGCTCCTAGGAGGGTATACCCACGATTATGTGTGGGAGCTTGCACCAGGGTGTAAGTTCGTTAAGCAAGTCATCAACGTAACTTTTCCACCCGCTCTATCCAACCCCTTCTTACTTTGTTCCCACGATGTTGGATTTCATCACCAACTAGTGGGTTCATTGCAAGAAGGTTTTGTTTGCTTGCTTTCTTACTAGATTTTTAGCCTGTGTTGTTTGTTTTCCTTAGAGGACTCTAGATTGGATATTTATTTAATGGCATCAGTTCCTGAAATGACCAATGAAGGAACCCCTGCTCCAGGGAAAACTTTTGTTTTTCCTTCTTATGGAAACATTGGTCCTCCTCACATCGCTACTTTGAGCCTTCTGGGTCTCACAATCGGATTTTCGATGTGGTTGTTTTCCACTCAGGTAATCCCGAATGCAGTAAGTGCTTCGGTCGTAAGCACTTCCCCCCAAGAACATCAACCTCATGTTTATCCTTCACCATCTTCACCAGTAAGGTCTTCTTCGCCTTCTTCGTTTGCAAGGTCACCTTCTGTTTCATCTTCTTCGTCGAGCGAAAGTTCTGAAGCTAGTAACTCGGTGAATAAGAAGAAGAATAAAAGGAAGAATAAGAAGAAGAAAATTAAGCAAGGATCCAAACCTCCAACCACTGTCAAACATGTTGGAAAACAACCAGTTACTGTTAATTGTGTTGGGAGTGTTGATGATGTCAATATCACCCGAACAACCCATAAGCCCAAGTACCCTTGCAGGTATTTTAAGGGTAGCCATCTTCTTAAGGATTGCCCTGGTCTACTCAAGGTTATAGATGTATGGTCTACACATCCTCGCCAACCCACATCGTTAGCCTCTGAACAACATGTTGATGACCTCCCATCAACTAGTCATGATACGGTTGGGAAGAAGAAAAGTAGAGTCAAGTTCCCGTGCATGTTATGAAAACGGAGTCATCTCACTCACCTTTTCCCTTGTATGGACGAAGCCTCGAAATTAATGGAAGACATGACTGTTTCACAGCCTCAACTTCCAGCTTCTTATCGCAAGCTTTCTCTCAACCCACCTATAGTTGATGGAATGATCACTCCGGTCCCTTCACCAGTCAATCCGATTGATCATGTCGTCAATATGATCACGTCCTTAGTTGAACTAGTTGACAAAGTGGTTGATCCGATACCATCCTTGGTTGATCCCACTCTCCCCTCAGAGAGTGTCACCCAATTGGTCGATCTGTTTCCATCTGTCGACCCCATTCTCTCTTTAGAGAATGAAACTCAAGTGGTCAATCTGATCTCTCCATTGGTTGATCCTACTCTCTCGCTTGAGAGTAAACCCGATACTACCCATGTTTTTCTCATTGATACAGACTCTGCCATGTCAAGGGGTATTCCTCTTTCTCCCGTGGAACCCCCTCCAAGTTATGAGGCCATCCATTTTGATTGGGGTGTGCTAACTGGACCTCGTCTTCCCTCTCACATTCCTTTCTAGATTAGAGTACAGGTTTGTGGTTGAGATGTTCCTTAGATGCTGATAGAT
>JZKD02S2161944.1:417480-431384 GCA_000966675.3 Picea glauca
TATAAATTTTTGGCGATTTTTAAGGTAAAATAATTTTATCCTATAGAATTTGGGCAAATCATTTTTAAAATAACGAATCTCGTTTTTGGAAAAACCATGGAAAATTAGCCCATGATAAAAATTTAGCCCCTAAAATCATCTATGGTAAGTAGAGGTAAGTAGGTAGGCATTTTCATTCATTGTATATACCATTTTCATATCATGCTAGAGTAGTTGTATTTCCATTTGTATATATGATTGCTCATTCATATTTCATTCTATCATATATGAGCCAGGGGTGATATCACCACCCCAAGAGATTACTGATCATTTTGTTGAGATCTAGCAGGTCACGGGTCATACCATAGATGTTGAGGTTCGCATGCGCTCTACGGTGAGCACATGTCCACGAGTTGGAGCTAGATGTTATCCCCTATCCCAGGGATAACTAAGGAGATTATGTCTCGAGGCCCACAGGTCCTAGACATGGAGTACCGAGAGCCATATTGACTTGATCTTGGCCCTGAAGGGCCCATCCTTTCTTCAGTGCCTCCCATCTATTAGCAGCAGTAGCATCCATCCCATTGGACTAGTTCTGAAGAAGAAGTGGGTCTTGGTCCATGAGGTAATGAGTTTGGGTACCATGGTATGTGTCACTTTGATTCTCAAAACATTTGAATATGTGAATTTAATTTTATTTTTCTTCATGACGTTTTCTTGGACATTATGGCTTTAAACTTTCCCATACCTGGGGGAGATGACATAGTGTCCTAACAAGTTGGTTCCCTTAGGGATGAGTTTCCACTGGGTGGGTCTATGAAAGGTCATCGTCCATTCCTTCCATACTTATCACTTTTAATAATTTTCCCTCTCATCTATCCCCTACAATGGTTCGGGCATTGGGTTTTCCAAGCTACTAAGGGTTGTACATTGCCTTGTGGCCGGAAGAAGGGGCTAAAAGCCCAAAGGGTAAAAGTAGCTAGAAAAAGTTAAAATCCAAGATCAAAACTTGAGATGCTTTGCCCAGGGATCCTCGATAAAACAATAAAAGGCTTCTCATAAAGAAAAAGGGGGGACCCATAAAATAAAATAAAACTCAAGACCTAGTTGGTGGATAGGGGGTCTCATCATGAGCCAACCTATTAGGTCCATGGGCATGTAGCGGTATGACACTACTATTCATCTTGTCACCACACCAGGGTAGTGGCTCTTGGTGGCATATCCAAGAGAAAGTGGGTCTCATCACAAGCCAACCTTCTAATCTCTGTGAAATGCTTGTGGGTCACACTGTCACCACTAGTCACCACATGATCCAAAATGGATCCATGAAGGCCTAAAAATAAAAGTTCTCGAAATCGGAAGAAACCATTGCCATTGTGTCTGTCTCTTTGCGCTTATTCTGGCCATATAATGTTTTCCTCAAATGAAGATCGTATTTGAAAGTTATCGCATTTTGATCAAATTCCCAAATAGGCAAAAAACATCAACTGGTCAAAGTCAATGCTGACATCAGTAGCACAACAAGTGACATCAACATGATTGCAGGATCACGTTAGCATGATGTCATCATGCTGACATGGCCTTACCAAGAGGTGACACGTGTCACTTAGATTCATCACTTTCAGGTTGAGTTGGCACTTTTACGGATTTGACATGTGGCATCGTACGGATGACATGTGGAAATCCGTACATGATGTGGCAGGTACGGAGGTGGCATGGAATGTACAATGGTGATGTGGAAGGTACGATAGTGAGACACATGTTAGGTATAGTGGTGATGTGGCAGGTATGACAATGAGACACATGGCATGTACGGAGATGATGTGGCATGTACGGTGGTGGCGTCGCAGTGTTGATTGGACAACTGACTAGACTGATGCGTCAGAAATACGAGACAATCCCAGGGTAAAACATGTCCCAATCACAGGGAGCCACATGGCACCCAAGATTTATCCAAGGTTGGTTGGGTAAAATTTGTGTTCCTCCTCCAGGGGAATCGAACACGCGACCTCCGAGCTGGGCAACGACTTAAAAACTAAGGCGATAACCAACAACGCTATACATGGGGCTTGTTATGGAAACGACGCAATCTATATTTAAGTTGGAAGTGGCGCGGTATAGGGGATAATCCCCGGTTGGTGGGGGCCAGCCTCGACCGACCAGGGGCTAGAGACTAGGTCCTAACCAATTGTGGAATGCATGGAGTGTTAAGGGCATGGCCATATGGCCCAGCCACATCACCAGGATCAGAAAGGTAAGGGGACAGTGTGCTAGTTTCATCACAGGGCCATATGGAAGTGCCCCATATTCCCGGGAGCTCGAAGAAAGGGGGTTGTGCGTGACACTTGCCCAATTTTTGGTTTTTCAACCATATCATATATTTTTTTATGATTTTAATCTTGTTTTTGCAGGATTTTGTCCACTATTGAGGGATCTTGAGCCCTTTTTGAGGCCAGATCTTGGGAGGAAGTTGGGAGGTTGTTTCCAACTTCAAACCTATATAAACCAGAGGTTCTTGGAAGCATGGAGATAGTTTCAGAGAAGGATAAATGATAAGGAATTTGACAATCAAAGCCATTTTTATGCAGGGAAGTCATTGAGGAAAGGAACTTTGCGGGCCATTTCTGAGAGCTTCACTAAATCGATTTCAGTGTCATCAGTTGTGTTGGGTTCTTAAGGTATATAAGAACACAACCAAACTAGTTTGTAATCCATTTGATACTTTTCTAATGTACTTTTTAATCTTTTAAGAGAAATAAGAAAGACTCACCCACTGAGACAAAGGCCCGAAGACGTAGGTGATATTGTTTAACTATGTTAACAATTTTGTTGTTATGTTTTTTTGATTCTATGTGCTTACTTTCATATCTGCATATCTTATTATGTCTTCCATGTTATATCATTGATTCTTCCTCTTTCCTTCAATTCCTAAATGGTTAATGCACTCATGCTTTAAAAACTGAACCATAGTCTTTAAAAGATCTTTTCATATCACCACACCAGGGCAGTGTCCTCCAACTATTCTCTTGAAAGAAAAGGAAATAAGAAAAATATTAAAAAGGCATTGAATGGGATAGGAAACAATTTCATCCATGACAAGGTGCAGCTCACCCTCTACAGAGGCACCCACATGTAAGACCTACATTTCCCTGTTATCATTTCACCCCTTGCCCAAACATTCCCTACACCATCTCATGCATTTACGTGGCCTAGATTGGCCTTCACCTGGAAACACCCCACACCTAAGGAGAATTATCCCAATAGGACATCTTGAAACCCTCTCCAAACCTGGCTTGTTAAATAGCATAACGTCTTTGAGCACTTGTCTGGGAAAAGGGGGGTTTAATGCACATGTTTTGGTAACTTGATTATTAGATATGATTGACATTGTTATGATCCTTGTGACTTATGAGCCCATGGAGGGCGTACTTTTTTTTATTGCAGGACCATGCTCAACAGACAGGTACATATGGGGATATGATTAGCTCTAACCTCCATAGGGCTAAAATCCTACTAGATGGATGATGAGACCCCAGCCAGGGGAAGAGAGATATAGGATGCTTGTACCAGAGAAAAGGGAGGATGTTCCACCAGAGGCACTTTGGAAGTCCTGGACCCACGGGGGTATTTCCCTCCCACCATGACGTTGGCCCTTGAATGTCCATGGCATTATCAGTTTGAGCCTTGACACCATCTAGTTGGGGTTTTAGGCATGATAATGACTTTGGTTGGCACGTGTGGCAGTTCATGAGGGGTTTTGAGCCCCAATGTTTCACTTTGGAGACCTGGTGTTCCAAGAGGGGGCCCAACGTCACGCTAGGAAGGGCATGACATCACCCTAGAAAGATAAAATTAGGGTTTTTATTGTAAATTTTATGTAAAACTAGATTTTTTATGTAAATTGGCCATGTCGGCCTTTTTTGACCTAAAATGTAATTAAAGGTCATTTGTATTGTATAAATAAGAGATCAAAATATTATTTGTATTCATCATCTTTCAGTCACACAAGTGTGAGGTCTGCAATTCGACCTCTTTTAAGGCTTATTGGATGAACTAAGTGGTGCACAACTCTTTGAGGGAGCTTTTTTTGTTGAATTTTTGCATTTTCATGGTGGAAAGTCTTCAACTAGGGTTTGTGACTAGATTATTCTTGGTGAATGTAAGTAGAAATCTGCAATCCTTCTTTCTTTTAATGGTTATGGCATCTTTTACTTCTCATTTATAAGATTATGAAATTACTAGTGTGAAACCCTAGGAGAAAAGAACATGTTATTGTCCTTCTCTTAATAGCTCTCCACCTACTTGATTTTGCTAGAAGACACCTCCATTGAATCATATACTAGAGCCCTACCTTAGTAGCAATCTAGCACTATTTCTTCATTAAGCTTTCATTTTATTTCAAGATTTATCTAAGGAAGAAGGAAAATCGCTAATGCCTAGGGTTACTTACTTCCTAGTAGCTTTTTTCTTCTAGGGTTTTGGATGATTGAGGCCTAGGTTACTAACACCTCAACCATCACCCCTCTTTTCTTTAGCTCACCCATTATCATTTTTTCCCCCAAAGAATTATTGCTGCAAAAGTGACTCCATTTACCCTAAAGGCACTAGTTCATACCTTACAATTGATTGATTGATGAAAACAACTTTCAAACCATCTACTTCAAGATCTCTACTAACCATTTCTAACCTTAGATTATACTAATTTACTAATTATCTTTTTGTTGTTGCAAAATATAGCTACAACCATCTATGACATCAGCAAAAGCATCTTAAAATCAAGTGTTAAAGCTGATTTTACATTTCCATCATTCCTTCTGACAAATAATAGCATTTTTCCAAGTTTAGATTATCATTTTTTAGGTCATTATTGAATCTTTATTGAGGCGTAATTGTGAAGCTATTACTATATATACATTGTTGTTATAAATATTTATGTTTTTTCATCTTTTATATCAACTTATGCTTTTATTCAAAGTCTATGGTGTTATGAAGCACTAACATCAATTGGTACTTGCAAATAGTTTTTTCCTTGTTGTCTTGTTCTAGGTAGGTACACTTAAGTAATACGTTGCTTCATCTTATTAAAACCTTTGGTACTTTCTGACCAAAATGACCTGTGATAGGGGTGGGATTTTCTTTATACCCTTACCTTAGCCTTCTCAAACCCCCGGGTCATTGGGGACGTCTCCCCTAGGGTACTACCCCTAAAGAGAAAGAGGTGTCTTGTTTAGGTGACAGTGATAGCACAACCTCCTGTTAAGCCAATTTAGTGTTCACATTCCTTTGGCTTTGGGAAAGTACAAATTGCGCGATAAGAGGCCTTAGGATTTATACTTTGAGAAAGAAGGTACCTAGGGTGCCATAAATTTTGGGCCCTAGGTGTCTTTTTCCCTTCTTCTAGCTTCACTTAGGTCAACGATCAAATGTCTATGGTTAAAACCCTAAAGTGTAAGGACTTTTGGGCCTTAGGATTTTCACCCTAGAAACGATGTTTCCAAAACTTGGACAAACAAAACTTTGTGAGGAAGAGAAGCACTTATGTCTTCCTCTTAGGGTTTCAAGGAAACAAGATACTTGCAACAAGCTAGCAATTTAACCATTAACATCAACAAGAAACAATAGAATTGCAAAAAAATACTTACTTCCTCCAAGAATCAAGACCATAAAACCCTAATTATCCATCCAAGTGAGCAAACCATCCACAAAAGACCCTCCTTCAAGCATAGCACATAAGAGAAAAGAGTAGGAAGGATGAAATAGCGAAATTTTTAAGAGTGTAACCCCACTAATGAGTGAAGAATTGTGATGAGAAAAATGAATAATAGTGCTAGCCTTTATATATGAATCTAGGTCTAGTGCTTTGTTCACATAACATGTCCAAATTAAATTAGAAGCGGGGTTGAACCCTCATTTAACCTCTAAAAAAAGATAAAATACAAATAATTCATCATAAGTGCCACGTGTGTGGTGACGTAAATTCTTCCAAGGATAGGAGAAGGCCTCCCAAGGCCATATGGAATCATCCAAGATTGAATAAAGTAAAATGGTGTGTCTTCTCACCCATGGTCATGACAAATCATCATCGTTAGCCTAATTGTCCATCAAACCCTAGAAGATGACGTCATCATCAAATGTAGGTCAACGTCCAAGATCTAGGGTGTTGTGTCTAGGGAAAAGGAGGTTGCATCTCGTCTCTAAGTGATATTCGGCTGTCTATTTTTGCAACGTCCTCAATCCAATGAATAATAAGCCCTAGGGTATTCTTCCCAACATGTAGTATTTCAACCCATCTATGTTCCATCATGACCAAATATGCTCAAATCAAGCCCATATGTCCATCATCCAAGGTTCTGAATATGTGAGAGCTCATGTTGGAAGTTGGTAATTCACTGGATGAATCACTACTCTACATCACATGTTCCAGTGTCCTGTAATAAAGGAACAATGTTCTAGGTGAAATCCTAGGATACCCCTCAAAGAACCATGCTACATCCATCCAAAAAGAAGAAGAATATAAGTCAAGGTAAACCAATGTTCATAAGAGATATTAGTATTTGAATCACGCAAAGTAAACTATTACTTAAGATATAAGCCATGCAAACAATTCACCGCAGTATCCCCTTCAAGCATCACACTGGTCCATGACCTCATGTGAGTTGGAAATTTTGAATATAGAAGGGCCTTCATCCAACCCTATTAGGTGTGCCAACCTAGATAGGAAACAAAAGACCTAGGTAGAGGGATAGGTCTCGAGGGAAGAAATGAAAGAAAGAAACCATTCAAGAGTAATTGTTAAAATGGTATGAATATGGGCTTACTTCATGGATTATAGTGTCATTGAATCCATTTCTATGAGCGTCTTTGTAGAGGGAGCGATTGCTTCTTGAGATACCCTTTCCTCGGTTATTTTTTCATTTCGAACCCCTTAATTGCATTTTAATACCCATTTATTATATTCAAGTCCCCTTTACATGTTTCAAGCTTTATTCCTTCATTTTTACTGGGTTGTGGTCCTTTATGATTGTGCATTCATTTGCATCAGGACAAGGGGTTATTACCATCATAGGGGGTATATCTCAAGTTGTCCTATGAATTTTATGGTGGACTTTGTCATTTATAGCACACATATAGCAACTGCATCAACCTCTCGGCTTTCAACCCCTTCTTCTCATGAGAGATTGGACCATGAACCATTACCAAATTTTAGTGCACTATTAGAGGATCCATGATGGAAAGTGTTAACTATGGTAGAGAATGGAATGTTACCCTTGTGAGGGCCCCCTAGTAGTACCCTTTTTTCATGGGAGTTGACAACACAGGACTAGGGCATAGAAGTTGGCCACCAAGGTGAAACAAAGAAACAAACACAACTTCCCAAACCAATGATATATTATCCAACTTCAACCAAAGATTCTCATCCACATCCCCAAAAACTTAAGCACAACACTTCACATCAAAGAAGGACTAACATACCTCATGGTGACTCTAGATTACCATCTCCCATAAACTGAGTTGTCTGGATGTGATGAGAATTGGTTGATTTGTAGTTGTAGAGGAAAATGAGGGGGGTTGTTGGGCTTTCATCTGTGGACATGTTGATCATCATCATGGTCTGATCATTGTCTCCATTACGGGCCATGAGATATGATCTCCTCTGGTTACCCCTAGGCGTGGGGCAGGGAAAACCACAATTACTTATGGCTGAGACATGAAGACATTATCTTTCAAGTCTCCATTCAATAAAGTAGTATTCACATACATTTGATGAAATTTCCATCCATTACATGTTGTCAAGGAAAATAGAGTACAATTGGTAACCCATTTTGTTGTGGGGTAAAATAATCCTCATAATCAATACCTTATTTCTATGGAAATCCTTTTTCCACGAGCCTTGTTCTTTTCTTGTCAAGTGATCCATCTGATTTGTACTTTTTCTTAAAGACCCACTTGCAGACAATTGGTTTGGCTCCAAATGGAGGGTCCACCAACTTCCATGTCCCATTCTTGATGAGATCATCATACTCCTTCTATATGGCTTCTTTTCGCTCATCATAAAAAGTGGCTTCTTCAAAGGAAGTTGGTTCAAAATTAGTAGATAAATTCAAATCATAATCATATGAAACATTCATATAATCTACATCACCTTAATTTTGATTATCTACATCACCTCCATCTTGTCTTGTGGAACTTCTGCTTCATGTCTTTCCAACCTCATCATGATGACCACTTTCAACTATCTTTATGAACCACTTTGGTGAACCTTTTTTATATGGTCCACGTTGTTCATATGATTGAGATGGTGTTGAATGTGAAGGTTTCTTAGATGGTGTTGAATTCTCATTAAGGTTCATCCTTTCAATCCTCTCAATCACATCATCGAAATGAATTTTAGGTTTTGATGAAGTGGCAGGATCTTCTCCATGAGGGGGAGATCGTTCTTCAAAAGGAGATTCCAAAGATTGATCCAAGATAGGGATCCCCTCTTCAATATGTGGAATATCATCATCAAATGTTTGATATGTATTTACATGAGTGAAGCTATCCAAATGATTCAACTTAGCTCAATAATTTTTTCATTCTTGGATGATTAAAGAAACAATGTCTCTCAAAAGAATAAGCTTATTTTTTACCTCATTGTAAAGATAATATGCTTTGGTGGTATTTGAGTACCCTAAGAAGATACACCTCTAACTCCTTGCATCAAACTTGTTTCTTTTCTCCTTACGAATCAAGGCATAGCAAGTGGAACCAAAGACCCCTTAGATGCCTCACCAAAGGAATGTGGCCATACCACATTTTACGTGGAGTCTTCTTTTCAAGAGCATGAGATGGATACTTGTCTTTCAAATAAACTCCCCATAGAACTACATCAACCCAAAACATTGATTTCACATTTTTGAAAAAAATCATGCAATGAACCATATTTAAGAGAGTCTTATTCATTCTTTCAACTACATCATTATGTTGAGGATTGTATGGAACTATGGTTTGATGCTCAATCCCATGTTAGTGAAGATAATTTTCAAATTCATTAGATGTATATTCTCTTCCATTATCAGTATGAAGTCTGAGCTTCATTTTGGATCCATACGTGCAATTTTTTAAAAGTTTCAAAATCCTATGATTTATCTTTTAAAAAGTACACCCAACACATCTTGGTGTAATCATCAATAAAAGTCATGATATATCTATTGTCATTAGTAGATGGAACATGCAAGAGGCTACACAAATTAGAATGTATCAATCCAATTTTTCTACATGTTGTGGAAGTAGAATCATGAAATGATTGTTTGCGGTGTTTTCCAAGGATACAAGCATCACATTGTTTCAAATTCCTAGGAATAGTAGGAAAACCAAAAACACCATTATTTTTCAACAAAGAAAGGCTATCATAATTAATGTGTCCAAATCTAGCATGCCCTAAGAGACTATATGACAATTTTCCTTCATCGTGGTGAGAGAAATATGTATAATTATAAGGATGAACATATGTCCCTTTCAACTTAGACAATGTTCTATCTTCTACTCTGGTCATAAAGCCTATGTTGTTGAAATCCTTCATTTTTTCGACTTATCCACCAAAGATCTAAATAGAGTGGTCTTGCTATCGAATGTGAAGAAGAGACAACAAGTTCCTTCACAACTCAATAAGACAAAACACATCATGAAAAGGAAAATCTTGGAGTCCAGGCAACTACATTTTCATTAAAATCTTCAAAGAAATGTATGTGGAAGATCATGTGGCATGTTGCACCTATGTCAATCATCCATGCATCTCTCTAAGAAGCAAACAAAGTGTTGAACAAATATTCGGTTACTCATATATTGTAATGGGAAACAAGCTCTACCTTTCACCAGATCTGATGTTTTACCTTTGTCTTCTTTCACCAAATATGATGTTTTACCTTTGTCTTTTTTCACCAAATATAATGTTTTATCTTTTTCTTCTCTATGATTTTGTTTTTCTTTGATCTTTTCCCATGGGATTCTGCATGTCTTTGCTTCATGTGACCCATAATTCTCAAAGGTTTGAGACTTGATTTATCTGCAAAACAGACTATACCATCTACATTTTCATTGAAATCTTCAAAAAAATGTATGTGGAAGATCATGTGCCATGTTGCACCTATGTCAATCATCCATGCATCTCTCTAAGAAGCAAACTAAGTGTTAAACAAATATTCAATTACTTATATATTTTAATGGAAACAATATAATGAGAAGATTCAAGTGTTGTACCTTTTACCAGATCTCATGTTTTATCTTTGTCTTCTTTCACCAAATATAATGTTTTATCTTTTTCTTCTCTATGATTTTGTTTGTCTTTGATCTTTTCCCATGGGATTCTACATATCTTTGCTTCATGTAACCCATTGAAGATTATATTTCTCATGGGTATTATACCTACCCATGCTTCTAAAGTTCTTCTTTCTGAGCCCTTCCACTTCCTTCTCCTCTAAAAGAATCAAAAGAATCATGTGAATGATTCTTCTCTTTTCTAAGAATTGGATGCATCTTCCCATAGAGATATGAAAGCTATCGAGAAGTAATGTATTCTAAAGTAAAAAAGGATGCACAATGAGACTAGAACGCTTCAATCCAAGGAAAAATTGTTCATTTAGGCATGCCAATATTTCACAAAAATTAATATGCAAAGCAAGGACGGAGTTGTTGTAATAAGCAAAGAACCACGCCCACCACCTCTGTGCAGAGACACCTCAAGCGTTTAACCCAACCTCTGTGCAGAAACTAGAAAACCATTTGTGTTGTCATCGATAAGGTATCCACTGAGACAAGGAATGGTTGCTCGAAGGTTCAATAAAGTTCAGATTCCTTTACGGGTAGGGGAATAAAGTTGTTAATGCACTTAACCAGACAAGACAAGCTAGGCGATCGGCTATTCGAATCCTCTATAACCTCTTCTTCCTCCTCATCCCCGTTTCTTCCACTTCTTGGAATGATTTCCAACCTGCTTCTTGAAAGTATAAGCCTTCCCTCCAATAAGCTTAGGGCTTATACTAAAGAATAAGCTTAGGGTTTATACGAAAGAAAAATTTCTTGATCTAGGAGAGATAGACCCAAGGGAATAAATAGACTTGCATATGCGTTCCTGCACGTGGAATAAATGGAATTAAAACATGCTGTAATACCATTGTTATGGCAGAAAAAGAGTATCTCCATGGATGATTTGCATTAATTAACTTAAGATATTCATAAATAAAATACAAAGTGACTTTATGTTTCATTTTCCAAGAAGTTTGAATGACTTTTTTTATTCACTTACAACTTTTAACATATTTCTTTTAAATACTATTTACAAAATATCACAGCAGAAAACGAGTATCTCTATGGATGATTTGCATTAGCTTGAGACATTCATAAATAGAATATAAAGTGACTTTAGGTTTCATCTTCCAAGAAGTTTGAATGACTATTCCTATTCACTTACAACTCTTAACATATTTCTGGTAAATACTATTTACAATAATATTTACAAAACATCATAATCATAAGAATTTGATATCCAACAATTGCTTTTGAAATTCAACATCTAATCCATTAAAATTGCCCACTTTAATAGTGCAAATGACTTCGAACAATGTGGAAGATCTCTTTTACATTTGAATTATACAATCTATATATTTGATATGTACAATTTCATCAAACTTTTTGACAAACAATTAATTGAACCACTATTTTAAGTCATAAATATTTATTCAAATTTATATTGATGTAATAGCATCCATGATTTACTGGATGGTTCAAACTTTAAAAAAAACAAAATTCAAATTTATATTGATGTAATAGCATCCATGATTTACTGGATTGTTCAAAATTATATTGATGTAGGAGCATTTCTAGCTTACTAACAAAACATTTATAGCTAAAAGTATGTTTGATTTTAGGTATTACAAATGCTTTGGTTGATTTTTGTCTTTTGAATGAGTCGGATTCACATGAACCCACAACAGCTACAACAAACATCAGCAATTACAAGGTACTAAGTCAACAAAATAAATATCTTTGTGTATGTCTTACTGCCATAAAGGTGGTCATTGGCGTGAAGGAAAACATTTGAAAAACAGTGGCAATTGATTGAAGAAAAGGATATCGTTGTCTCTAACCAACCTTATTGATGAACCACTTGGAAGATGAAAAAAATGGGCAGTGAATTTACATGGTTAGGGTTACTGAATTTACATGGTTAGGGTTAGAGTTTTAATTCATAGATGATGAGGTTAAGTTTGAATTTGAATTTATTAAGGTTAGTTATTAAATTAGTTTATATATTTTCAAAATTGGTTGGAAAATATTACTTAAAAAAGATTTTAGGTTAAAGATTTCATTTTAAGAAATGATGATTTTTTTGGGGCGAAAAATTGGTGGATTGAAAGATTTGAGTGATTATTTCTATATAATCCAAATACTTTGCAAGTTTTTCAGCATGCTGAATTTATTTCTGCATTCAAAAATAGATTTTGAAAATAGATTCGTGTAAATTTATATGATCTTATTTCTATAAAACAACAGAAATAAATATCCAGTAAAAATCTGTTACTGAACAGAAATAAATATCCGGCCGTGTATGACGCAATGCCTATATGATGCTGTGTATGCCATAAAGGCGATCGTTGGTTTGAAGGAAAACATATGAAGAAACGAAATCGTGGTAATTGAATCGTCGCTGTGTCTAACGAACCTTAAAAGGGCGAGAAAAATGCGAGCGAATTGATTGCAGAGCGAAGAAAGTAAATCATGGTAATTGACGGAAGATAAGGAAATCGGTGCCTCCAACGAACCTTATAAATGGGCGCCTAAAAGGATGAGAAAAGTGGGTAGCGAATTGATTGCAGATCGTATTGCTGGAGACAGTGGACGGCGGAGTAAACATCGAATAAGTTGGGCGTTGATAGCTGCAAACCTGTCAGAGTTATGTTTTTTTCTAAACGTTTACTTTTTGGTTATTTTCATAGCATATTTTTTTTCCAAAATCTGGTAAATTGTTAGAATTGTAAATTTAGGTAGTTTTTTTTTTTTTTGTATGTATGTATATATATGCATTTGATTGTAAGCAATAAATTATAAATATTTGAGTATAGTGTATTTAATACTTTGTATTTTACAATATTTGATTTAACATTATCTTTAAGTGTTTGAGGATAGTTGAAATTTCTTTTGTGTATATATATTTGATAGTAAACAATAAACTATAAGTATTTGAGTATAATGCATTTAATACTTTGTATTTTATAATGTTTGATTTAAAATTATTTTAGATACAAGATATAATGGTGTACATTTCAACATACAAAATATTAAATATTTTGTTAGCATAATTATGAACGAGAAAATGCAAATTTTATAAGATGCATAATTTATTTTGATATGTTAAGCAACTTCTTTAATTAAAATTAAAATTATGATATAATTGTTTATTAGTATCATTAAAAGTTTATTTTAATTTTTTTTTTTTTTATATCTTTGATATAATAAAAACAAAAATTAAGATTTTTAAAATTATTGGAATTTTTTTCCTTTATCATGTTCTACCTTTTAAATTCTTACATATAATATAAATTGAATTTGTGGATTTGCTTTTTATTCTCTTTTGAATATCTTCTAATTTTTTTGTAACATTGTGTTTTTGTCAAATGGTACTTGAGTTTTGTAATGCTATGGTAGTGTTCATGTTCCTTCCTGTGTGTGTGTGTATGTGTAGTGTAGTGGAGGGGTCATAAGCATAACAATAGTGCCATTCATATGACATCATATATTGTGAGGAGATGTTATGTACTTGTACTTGGATTCTGTAGTTGTATTTAGAATGTGAAAACTTTTATTGTTTATGTGATTAGAGGTTTTCGAATGGAGTGAGAATTGTATGATTGTTGGAATGTGTAGTGCATATAATTGGGAAACATAAG
>JZKD02S2161946.1:1898-13081 GCA_000966675.3 Picea glauca
GTTAAGTATCAAATAAAACTAAGAAGTGTCTATGCAAATTAGGAAAATCATAATGAAAGGTTCAAATCAACTCTCTTGATACAATGTGATCAAATATGGTATAAAATTATGGGCCTTAAAAACAAATGATTATGTTTTTACTTTTTTTTTTAGGTAACATATCTTTGAGAAAACCCTCAAGCACTTCATCTCATTCTAAGGATGGTACCCAAGGTAAACACTAGATTATTCAAGGCACAAGGCTAGGTCAACAACAAGAATCAATGTTGTTACAACTATATACTCATTATGAGCTCAACATGACACTTATGGGAATAGAACCTAGGTAGAGAGGATGACACTCCATCCCACAACCACTCGAGCTAGACCCAATTGACAATGAATATGTTCTTACTACCTACATAAATATATGTATTTATGCAAATATAAGGAAAGGTCTCACTTATCACATTGTGATGGAAATTCATAATTGAATCTAGAGTCAGCCTTTTGATTAAAAACATGTTGTATTTCATTGTAGACTTTGCTTTGAACATGGCCATGTGGCATTGTCCTACCAAATTCAAAGTCTTCTCTAGCTACAAAAGGAAAACCTCAAAATCACTCTTAGAGAAAATACTCAACGTTGGACAACCATTGGGTAGATAAAATTAATACTTCCAAATATTTAGTATCTTCTCCTTCGGCAATGGAAATTATTTTTGTAGTGCCAATGAGTATTGGAGAATCTATTGTTACTACCGCATATTAAGGGCCAACTCCCCTCTCATCAATTCCTAAGCACAAAAATCATCGAGGCTGAGAAAGAGGAGACATGAGTCAATTTCCTTGGATCAAGAAATGGATATAATTTCATTTCCTATAGTGAATGGAAATAAGAAATTAAGGGTGATAAATATTCCACAAGTCCACAATTTGGATGTTAGTTGGACAATGTCAAGAGAAATCCAAGGAAAAAGGTAAAATATGAAGTGCTTTGATCATCTATCTGGCAGAAATAAAGATGTATGATGATAGATGTTATTTTCACATGTATTTCAAGTCAATCAAATTAATCATTGTAACTTTAGCTCAAGTAAAAGGTTAAAAGAAATATTAATCATACATTATACTGCTCAAACAGTTTTTGTTGAAATATGAAATATAGATTTTTTTTACCAAAAACCATGTTTATTATTAATGTTCAATATGCACTTTCTTTTATTTATCACTTAGGCAATAATAACTATAACAAATTATTCTCTTACCCACCTATACATTATAACTTGTTTAGTAAGCTTTCGCAGCCCATACTACACATAATAATGTGGTATCACCTTGCTATGTTCTACTAACACAATATATATTGTCCTTATCATAGAGCAGAATGCTTGATTCTTGTAATATGTTATCTCTTGTAGTGGACTACAACATATGTGGAAATTTCGAGATTTTCAACCTACCTAAATCTTGATCATTAGTATTAGAAAACAAAATATTTGTCTCTACACTTACTTTTGGGACATTATTGCTTCATTTGTCATTACAAGTATTTAGAACTTAATTCAAAAAATCTATTTAAGTTGAATGCTAGTATGAACTATATTCGAGTACTAAAAATCATGGTTATATCAATCCAACTCCCCCTAAAACCTTTTGCCACATTTAGTATAATATAAAGTTGTAGGTAACACAAACTCCGCTAACTCTCCCAATATTGATGTAAGAATTATACAATAAATGATTATTGAAACCCTTTATAAAAACCACCATGAAATTTACAATCAATTTGTAGAACTCTTTGGTGGAATCATGCTCAAAGCCACACCTAGAACCTCTACTCAAAACAAATCAATCCCATTTAGCGATGAAATCCATGCAAGGTAAAAAAAAAAAATCAATTCCATTTTCTTAGTGAACCAACTCATACTACATACTTTCATAGCATTATCGTGATCATATTAGTGATAGTTTTAAATTTAGACCATTTTCATATTTAGAGGCAAGTAAAATTAGTGAGCAAGACCCGCATATCTTTTTGGAGTTTTAGTTTCAAATAGGTTTGTGATTCGAATCTTGGAAAATTTAAATTCAAACACAATTAAATGCACTTTGGTGATTATAGTTATTTAATTCTTTACACTTGGTTTCATCAACTAATTACATTAGATTATAGCTTGAGTCCATTTTTCATATTTAGTATAAGTAGAATTTGCATACAATAATTTTGTAAATATATCAATAATATATTCACCTTTTCAAATATTATATAAACATAATCTAAATGAAGTTGTAAATTTAGTTGACATACCAATATATATAAAAAAAAACCACAATGTTAAAACATTCTCAAAATAAAAGAGAAAAATACATACATAGGTATAAACCATATTGAAACACGAAATATAAGAAGCATTTATATATGCACCAAATATGTAAATCCTTTGAGGTTGGCAATGAAACCATGGTACATATATGAAAGGAATGTTATTATCCAAAAAGAAAAATGACATTTTTTATGCCTCTCGTATACTAAACAAACAAAACCAAAAGGCATTTTCTAAAATTGTTTTGTTTATGTGAAGTTGGACACTAAAACTCCAACAGAGTTTATTGTTCATGCTATTGTTTGGATTTTTCATTTTGATTGTTCCCAGATGCAAAGCACAGTGGAGGCTTGGTTACTTTCATCAAGTAAATCGTACACATGAACCCTACATTTTTTTCAATCTAAGAGATTAAGAGATAAATGAATTTATAGTTAGGATTCCCTCGTATATATATATATATATATATATTTATATTTTCATAGACCTAGGGTTTCTTGGTAAACATAGGGTTTAGATTGCAACTTCTTTTTTTTTTATTCATTGACCCAGGGACTTCCAATACAAACCTTAGGCTACCCACCTTTTTTCCAAAAAAAAATATCAGTAAAATTTATATATATGTAAAATGGTTGAGAACATTCTAACAACCATTTAAAGGATAAAAAGAGAATTTTATAAGTCCAAACCTGTTCATCAACAAAATTGACCTGTTATTTTACTATTCACGAGGTTATTCACCTTTGTGAGTTTTCATCATATATCACAAAAACTAGTCTATAAACCTTTTGTTCTATATACATTCCTCTTATAGAATTTCAAAAAGTATGATATGACTTTCAGAAATTCAGAAATGTTTCCTCAACGACTCAAATAAATGGAAGATGTGTGAATTCCTGGAGCAATCCATTGTTAACTTCTTGAAATATCCATTCACCTTGTTGGCATTGAAGACTTAAGATAGGACATTGACCTTTTGAATTTGTTCTCTAAAAATATGTGCAAATGAAACTTGTGAAAAACCCTCAACTATACCCAATATTTCGTCAAACGGATATTGAAGATTGAAATTTCGAAGGAATTACTCCCTCCCGAGCCATTAAATAACAAGAAGTGGATCTTCAAACACTTGAAGATAAGTAACTCCATATTATTGGTCCTTAGATAATCATCTTATTACTGATTTATTTGTTGCGAATAAAATTCCTTGGCGTTCATCAAGAACCTCAAAATATACATCATCCTCAAATACCTACGAATGATCAATGTTATCTAGAATAGAAGGTCTAAAAATGACCTTACTTCATACTTATAGAGATGAAAAGAGGTATAAGGATCAAACTTAGAAGCTAAAACAACAATAACATATACCTGTATATTTTGTTTTCTTGGATAACAACAATCGAAAATGTATAAAGAATCTGAACAAAATCCCAAACTGCATTTATGTAATGTTTTAGCCTTTGACTTTTAGAGAAATATTAAAAATTGTATAGAAATTAACAAAATTGAAACTTTATTATTGATTGCTAGAAAAATGTAGACCTACTTTAGATAAGTTATCAACAATGACAATGGGATTCAGTTATATATATATGTGTGTGTGTGTGTGTGTGTGCGCAGGGGGGATGCTTATTTTATTTAAAAAGAGAAAAAAACACATTAGGTTGGTGTGTAGGTGCTCAGGGTATATTCCAAAAAAAGGGACTAATGTACCCAATGTCTAGTAGTTTGACAACCACCATAGTCATCCAAACTATAGAAAAAACACATACCCATCGGAATAAAAAAAAACACCAAAGTCCAATAGACGAAAATGATATAGAGTCCATAAATGGACATATTGCATCTTCCACACTACAAGGAGAACACCTTCTTTTAGAGGTGTTTACGAAACCTCCCCAAAAAATTCTTCCCCTAGCTGTTTATAGTGGAGGTTGTTAGCGGAGGCGAGAGATTGGAGGTTTTTTTTTTCGGTACACTTTTATGGAACATACGCATGAGTGCGCATCTAAAAACTATTGCATCGGTACTTAAATGCTCAAACGCCATGTCATTGTTCATAGCGGAGGTGGACGGCCATAGTTTTTTGCGGAGGTTGTTTTCTTGGTGTGCCTTTAAGGAATCTACGCAACAAAGAATTCATGAACAATAACGCCCCGGTGTGTCCATGTTCTAGTAATGCTGCCATACTTTATAATAAAATTACATGGATCGAATAAATCGCACCGGTGTCGTTGAACAACACACACCGATGCGCCTAATTGTCGAAAGGTGCATCACGGTAGGGTAAATAAAAAAATTAACAAGTCGATTTTCATTGTTACAGTGCATCCTGTACTTCCAAACTCTCAAGAAAGCATTGGTGCTCACATTTTTTCCTAATACGCCCTAGTTCGGGTGCTCTACATCGACTTGGATGGCTCCATTGGTGGATTCCACACATTTCTACATTTTGGAAATTACCACAAATTTTCATTTCCTCTCAATGGTGCAATCATGCCTCCTTGCGACAAAACAAAGCAGATAAATTATTTATTACCTTCCTTTTTTCATTTCCACCAAATCAAAATTACAATTTAGCTTGAAATTTGGCATTTTTTTCAATTTCACGTGGTGCACTTGAATGGTTCGACTCGCCCTGATGTTGTACGTACTGTGTTAAATACATAGTGAGCATCATTGTCAATGCGTCCATATGTGTCTACATCGGTGTCGTTCAAGCCAACACACCATGATAAATTACCAAAAAAACAAAGCGGTGTGTCCTTCGGAACACCCCGACACCGACGCAAAATGGGCTTATACCCGCACCGACACATTAAACTTCATTAACCACACTTCTAGCTCAACGATATATAAAATTTAACCTAATGGTGCACCAACTAGTGTAATTAATTGCACTGAGGCGTACCCAAAACATAACACCTTGGAGCATCAATGTTTAAATGCACCGCCATACTTTATAATAAAATTATATGCATCGAATAAATCATACCAGTGTCATTGAATATTATTCCCTAGTGCGCCTAAATGTCGAAAGGCGCACCAAAGTAGGGTAAATAAAAAAAAATACCAAACCAATTTTCATTGTTACATTGCATCTCGTGCTTCCAAACTATCAAGCAAGCACTGATGCTCAGCTTTCTTCCTAAGATGCATTGTTTCTGGTGTTCTACACCGACTTGAATAGCTCCATTGGTGGATTCTAGACATTTTCAAATTTTGGAAATTACCACAAATTTGAATTTCATCTCAACAGTGAAACCATGCCTCTTCAGGACAGAAGAGACCAGGTAAATTATTTATTACCTTCCTACCTGTGTTTTCATCCAATCAAAATTACAATTTAATTTGAAATTTGTGATTTTTTTCAATTTCGCATGGTGTGCCTAAACGGTTCAGCTTGCCCCAAAACAGTGCGTACTATGTTAAATAAAAAGTGAGTATTGTTGTTGATGTGAATCTCTCTCTCTCTCTCACACACACACACACCAGTGTGGTTCAAGCAAGTGCCCTGCAATCAGTGGGATTCTACCCGCACCGGTACATTTCACTTCATTAACCACACCGCTAGCTCAACGATATATAAAATTTAACCTAGCGGTGCACCACTTTTAACCATCCACACCGGGAAGTACCCAAAACATAATGCCTCAGCATGTCAATGTTCAAACGTAACGTCATACTTTATAAAAAAACATACATGTACCGAATAAATCACACCGATGTCATTTAACATGAGGCATCGTTATACTTCATTGAACTAACAACACCGCCAACATAACAATTTATAAAATTTAACATAGCGATGCAATCAATTTAATCCAATGCACCGGTACTGTATAAAGAAATGCATCGGGACATATATTTCCTGAATTTTCATAGCAAGGTATCTCATTGGATGCCTCGTTCCTGGTGCTCTATCCTTTACAACATAGTGTGCCTTTCGGAACTCCTTGAAACTGGCACACAATGGGATTCAACCCACACCGGAACATTTCACTTCATTAACCATGTCACTAGCTCAATGTTATATGAAAATTTAACCTAGCGGTGCACCGATTTTAACCAACATCATCGGGGCGTACCCGAAACATAACACCCCAGCACATCAATGTTCAAATGCATTGTCATTCTTTATAAAAAAATACACACACTGAATAAATTGCACTTTTGTTGTTTAACATTACCCACCGGTACACTTCACTTAATTATTAGCACCGTTAACATAACTATTTATAAAATTTAATGTAACGGTGCAACCATTGTAATCCAATGCACCGATACTATATACAGAAATGAACAGGGCATATATTTCCAAAATTTTCATAGTGGGGCATCTCACTGGACACCTTGTTCTCAATGCTCTATCATTTACAACACACTAAGGTACAAAATGTCGGTGCTTCACTATCACGGTGGTATCGGTGCGTTAATAGTAACATGTCGCATAGTTTCAACTGCAATAATGAAGTTTAGCTTAGCAGTTCCCATCAGTCCAACAAACAAACAAGTGTCGTAAAAACAACGTCACTAGTAGACAACATGTCGAATCTCCGGTAGATGTGGCACACCGGTGCTTTCGGTTTAACAAAGGGAACCATGGATTTGTGCGCTATAAATTTTACCATTGCGATGCATCTTTGTTAACGAGATGAACCGATGTTGTTAAAAACACTGAGTCAATGCAGAAATTCCTATGGGACGCATCAGTTAATGGTCTTGTTGTTTTGAGATAGTGCATTGATCGTGAGGCATATGATTTGTTGGCAATTCACCGATTGATTTTAAATATTTTTTTGCAAAAAAAAAATCATTTTGGATTTTTTTAAATACACGCCATTTGTACATGTATTTGTTTTATAATTTCAATGTATTTTATCTTTATATATGTGCCTAACAATATTTGCATGTGAATCATAGACGACGACGATGAAAGGAGAAGGAGGCGGGGCAGTGGCAAGTTGAGACATACACATTTGTGCGTGAGTGAGAGGCTAGGGGGGAGGGATAGGGAGGCTTAAAATCGCCCTATTTCACAACATATGTATGACCTTTTGATGGATATTGGCCTCCTGGAGTTTTATCAGGAAGGTATATCCCTTAGGGGGAACTTTGCATTGTTACAGCAATTGATATGTCGTTGGGATCATGTGAGACAGGAGTTCAGGATCGGTCCTAATATGTGGTATCATCCCATGAAGGAATATGCTTATTTCATCATTGGGTTGTCTAGGATGGGGGTATATTTTCCCCATTTCCCTGCACTACCATCCAATGTTGCAGGAGAGACCCAGTTGGCATATGTGCAAAGATATGTCAGTCTAGATATTCCTTCAGCTTCGTAGTTCCAGGTTTGTGGTGGTCAGCTACGGATAGGTTAGAGAGGACGTTAGGTGCCTATGTTATATGCTATTGTAACCATCACAATGTAGCTTTGATGGGAAGCACATTAGTTTCTCTATGTTGTATTATGTAGATAGTTTATTGTGGGAGCCCGGATTGATTAGGTGGGAAAATATGTTTTGAGATAGTTTTTTCATGCATTAGATCATTGCCACTTTGTTTTGTCTAGGATGATATTCTTCCTATTTGCATTTGAGTTGTATACACTATATTTTGAGATGGTTTATGCCACTTGGACAATGATACCCCACTTTCCTTCTAGGCCTATTTTTTATGCACATGTGTGCATGTGGGGGCAGTTGATGTCCAAGAGGGACCAATCCGAGTTTCTCATTACTCCAGTGGGAAGAGTGGTATTTGATTTATTGTCTAGCGAGGATGATAATGTCCTTGATATTTTAGAGTGCCCGTATGTGAGGATAGATTGGAGAGGATATCCAAACATTTGATTTACAAGAGAGGAGCCACTAGGTGAGAGAGCTAATATTATCGTTATGTTTTGATCAATCTATTTGCATATTTTTATGTCTTATTTAATGCACATGTAATTTATTGTAACATTTTGTTTCAATTATCTTATATTTATTATCTATTGTTTTGCAGATATTGGCACATATGCTGGGGATGCGCCTCCCCAACATATGTGTTAATATCTGCAAAACAATAGATAATAGCTATAAGATAATTGAAACCTCCCCAACATGAGGATGAGGTGATGGAGGAGGCAAAGGAGCATCCTCTAGTATTACAGAGACCCCACATGCCATGCAAGTCAGATATGAGAGTCCAGCTAGAGGTGGCGAATGAGCTATGTCATGTCATGACTATTCACAGAGTGGTACTTGTACCCCGTAGAGACATATTACGAGTAGAGGCACTCTCTACTACATGGAGGTGTTTACCTCATGATATGACGATGTTGATGCATCATATTGTTGATGTCTTCAACCTCGTCGATACGTTGAGGACTGGTTCTCATGATCCCACTACATCTAGCTCATCATCAGAGCCATCTAGTTCCTCTACTCCACCACATCATCCTCCCCTTCCTCCTAATTCTCCTCCACATGAGTCGGTTGTAGCATATACCGATCCTCTATCCACGTCTAATCCTCCTCTTCCTCCTCCTCCTCTTGTTTCCCCTCCACGTGTGTCTAAACCTGCATCCACGCATGATTCTCCTCCTCCTCCTCCTCCTCCTCACGTTTTCCATCCACATGTGTATGAACCTGTATCCACGTTTGATCCTCCCTCTCCCCCTCTTCTTCCTCCACATGTGTCACAATATTTTGATACTTTGGACGCTATGATCACATCGGGTACCGTTGATGCACATCTTCATGATATTGATATAGAGACACTTGATAGTGCACTTATGCAGACATTTGTTTTTGAGATAGTTTTTCTTGAAAGAGGTTCTACCTCTGGTAGTAGAGACAATGTTGTACTTAGCTCTAGTGGTGGACTTAACTAGTAGTGGTACTAATTGACATTTATACCGATTGTTTTATATTTGACTGGAGATCTATATATGCCATGTTTATTGCATATTTTGTTGAGATGCATGTTTGAAATGTATATTCATATGTTTATCGCTCATGTATATTATGTTTTTCATATAATTTTGTGGTTGTTGTTGTTGTTTGATTTATAAAATGTAATATGAGTATGCTAATGACGAACATTGTTAATGATTTCTCTATTTTTAAGTGAAATTTGATATGTATCACTCATTTAAATTTATAGTTGTCATACAATGTTTAACTTTAATTTTATGAAAGCGTGTAATTTGGATTGTGATTGCAAAAATTTATAATCATTAATGTCATATAATGTTTAACTATTGTTCAAGGTGAATTGTTTGTTGTCCAACAAAATACAATATATTGATTAAACGTGTTTAGAAACAAAAATACTTAAATATGATGAGTGAAATGATTGTGATTTGAATATTTATGTATTTTTCATATATTATAATAATAACATTAAAATTACATAATTATTCACGAATAATAATGTTGTTGATGTAATAATAATGTTATTTTTTTAGTTTTTATTATTCAAAGTTTGGAAGACAAAGTTATAATATAATTGATTACTAAAATCACGATGATTATATTTTATTAATATTAATTTTTCCAAATATTTTATTAATTTATATTATCAAACTATTATAATATATGAAATTTATTGAATTAAATTTAAAATAATAAATATAGAGAATAATAACACATTTTGATTTATACACTTTCAATGAGATGGTTTCACAATGTTTTACTCTAATACATGCTTTATGAATCTTTTATTAAAAATTAATATCACATGACATTTTATAATTAGTATTTTAAGAATTAGTAAAATTGACAAAGGATTCTATACTTTTAGATAAGTACGAATCATTAAAAAATGTATTGATTCTGACTAGGCTCTAGTAAAAAGAAAAAAGAAAAAWCCATGTCCTTCCTTTATTGACACTTATTTAGAGGAGAATGTAAAAAGAATTATTAATATAATTTTATATGATTATAAAACTAAAGCATGGAGTGGAATAGGTGAAGGCCATGATAKTTGCACTAGTTAAGGTGGGGAATTCCATCAAAGTTGGTAATGCCAAGTACACCACAAGTATTGTAGATGTTGCACGAAGTTATTTTGTTGCAATTGTCCTTAGAATTTTCATCAAAGTTGGTAATGTCAAGTACACCACAAGTACTATAGATGTTGCACGAAGTTATTTTATTCCATTTTTCCTTAGACGTTCCATCAAAGTAAGTATATATTTTTTTGAATTTTCATTTTCTCAAACAATAAAAATTTCGAGGTTTGAATATTTTTTAATATATTTATTTCCTGTTAAATAAAATATAATTTAAAATAAATCTTTATTATTGTACGCCACCAACTTTGTGACATCTCAATTAATGCTTAGTAATTCAAAGGTTAACGTAAACATATTTTGTCCCCATGGTGTAGAGCAGTCGGTGAGGGAGTGTATTGTTAAGGCACTCTGTAAGTAAAGTCACCAGTTCAAAACCTCTGGGGACACCTCAAGTCCAGCCATGTTAAGGGTTGGTGTGGTCCAGGCCCGGTGCAATCCCTGGGTGATTTTGACGGCTTATATGCCCATGGGTCATGGCATCTCAGCCACATGCCGATCTCGCAAGTCAGGGATAATTAGCTAACAAAAAAAAAAACATAAACATATTTTGATACAATACAACATAAATTTGTTATAATAAATAATAAATATAACAATGGAAATATATCAAAACCAAATCTTATGCTTGTACATCTATTTAACGTATTTTCAATATGGTGGTTGTAAATGGTTGTTAACTTTTCATCATGGATGATTTTAGGGGCTAAATTTCGCTCATGGGCTAGTTTTCCATGGTTTTTCCAAAAACGAGATTCGCTATTTTAAAAATATTCGCCCAAATTCTATAGGATACAATTATTTTACCTTAA
>JZKD02S2161946.1:13131-23211 GCA_000966675.3 Picea glauca
TGCTTTTCATATCCAATATAATTATAAAATGAAGGAAAAAAACACAATTGTCCATTATAGATACCCATAATAAGATGACACGTCCCCAATATAAATGTCCAAACAAATCATTTGCATGAAATCGGTCTCTATTTCCATTACCCTAATTATCTTCCTCGCTTGGCATTGTAACATTGACAAGTGTTGTTCTCAAAAATATGTTTAGATCTCGGATCATGTCTCAGTACAGACCACCAATACCCATCCAACACATCTAGGTAAAAAAACACTTGGTTGCAGTGTTTTAGGAAAACATAAGGCTCCTTACTTTCAACCCATAGTTTTTTAGAGTTAATATATATTAGTCCACTATCATGATCTTCCTTTACATTTTTACAGTCAAAGGTATCCCACCACTTGCAACAAAAAATAACACATTGAAATGATGAGAAGTCCACTTGCATGATCTCTTGTATCTTTTCAATGTAACCTAACTTTCCCTCTATCGGGTTTTCATCACGGTGGCTAGTATGACTATATTGGTCAAATTCGACCTCCACTCCACAATCTTGTGTGATGTGGCCTTCATCAACATAGTTAGTGTGAAAATGATGTCCATATGCCCACATAGATGGGAAGAAATGCACCTGTAAAAATATGAACAAAGGGCAGTGTCATATGTCTAATACCTGAAGCATTAATAAAAACATAATACATGTTACAATTCAAATGTGAAATATTATCAATATAATGTGGTACTTAGAGAGGTTATTATAGAGTTGTTGCACATGATTCCTATGTTTAGTGCATCTAAATCTTCTCCATGTGGGTTACGACCGAACACCACATATTCTCTTGTATCTGGTCAGAGACCCAACTATTGGAACATATTTTTGGCATATTTTCTTTTAAATGATCAGGATAAGACATGCTTCTACCATTAAACCGTCTAAATGATTTCTTGTCACTGTCCCATTTCCTTCTTTTCTCTTCATACAGCGCAACCCATGGTCATGTTTCCTCTGTGTTGTAAAGAACGAATTTATTGATGGAATCCATTTCAAAATTCGTTGATGTATACAAAAATTCAAAATGAATAGCATGAGATAAAATATATATTATCAACTTAAAGAACGAATTTATTGATGGCATCAAAATTTCTAAATTTGTTGATGTATAAAAGAATTGAAAACAAATACCATGGGATGAAATATATATTATCAGCTTCATTGTAAACAATTTCTTTGTACTAAATTGAAAAAATATAATTGACTTACTCTTTATCAAGAACATTTTTCCATTTGTTTGGAGTAGCTCCCCTTCCCTTTTGTCCTCATCTTGATGGTCATCCCAAACTACTTCCCCATATGTGTCGTCAATTTTCTTGATGTACTCATTGGCATTATAAAACGACTCGTATACTATGTACCCCTCTACCATAGAGCCCTCTAGTTTTTCTCTTTGTTGAACAAACCCCTTCATTTTTTCCATATACCTCTCTAAGAAGAACATCCAACAATATGACAGCACCCCAGCTAATTCAACCTCGTCAGGTAGGTGAATTAGAATATGGACTTGCAAGTCCATAAAACTCGTGGGTAGTTCCTTCTCAAACATACAAAAAATATCAGTTATATCTCGGCGCCACCATGGAATGCTAGCCATATGAATCTCCCTTTATGTGATCCAACATACAAATGAAGATAATTTCGATATGGCATGTCATAGGTCATGGGGTAATTCATGGTTCACACAACTACGCACGAGCAGAAGATAATGACACTACAAAATAGACACACACATCACTAATTTCCATAAAATTGTGAGTGTATAGCATATTTTTACCGACGTCAATATAGAACTAGAAGAATCATGTATTCAACAAACATACCCTTAGAAGGTTTAGATGGTCATGTGATTTCAACCCAAACAAATTCCCATCTACAATGAAGCAATGTCATAGAGTCAACCCATATAAAGAAGGTTCATTCACACCCAATATAACATCCTTCTCCATAAAAAGATCATATTTCTTCAAAATCCGTCGGACATCACCTTCTTTAAAATACCAAGAGGGACCAGCCTCTCCTCTAGTTTTGTTTCTTGGTCAATGTCTCTTTTTAGTATTTGAAACAATAAGATCTCTCTCGACAACCATTATGTCGCTTTTATTCCATGATATGTGCCTCTGCAAAGAAGATGAAACATTTTTTAATATATGCATCGGATCTAGTAAGTGGTCAATCTTAAGATGCTCCCAATATGGAAGCTCATAAAATACACATTTCCTCTCATTCCAATGGGAATTTTCTCAACATAGGTGTCAAAAAATTCAGGATCATCGAACATAGGTTCCCCATTTGAATCAAAGAATTATGACATTTCCTTCTCCTTCTCTATGTCATATGCCATATTCCAATCTGTCGATGTCATTATTTTAGGTCTTCGATTTCTCTCTGGTTTACCATTGAAAGTAGATGCAACTCTTCTATAAGGGTGGTCTTCTAGGAGGAATACCCTCGAACAACCATGCATTGTCTTTCGTAGGTAATTGGAACACCTAGCCTTTATAGAAGGTCCACAACATTTACATCCATGATACACTTTTGTTACAAGACCTGCAATGTTAGCGTATACATATAATGTTAGCGTCAAAAGTATAGTTGCACCAAATGAAGTATGCCAAATAAAATTATAGATATAAAAAATTTGATGAACATGTTTGTCGAAGCAAACTCCTAGTTCTGGATAATCATGTATGGTGTACACACATATACCATATAATGTAAAATACCTCCATTGGGATGGGTCTAGATACATCATATACATGTTTCCCTTCTCATAGTTTTTTAAATTCATTGATCTGTGGTTGGAGGTAGGAAACCATTCTTTTCACTTGTCTTCTACCCAGGACTATAAGAGCCAACATAAGATGTTTTTTCTTCACGGAAAACCATGGAGGGATATTGTTACTAATCACTACCAGTGGCCAAACATAATAGTTGGTGTTTTGTAGGGAATACAGGTTAACTCCATCCATATCTATGCTCAATTGGAGGCTTCATACTTCATCCTTGAATTTATTGGGCCATGTCTCCTCTATATGCTTCATGGCTATTGAATCTATTGGGATTCACATAACTCCTCGCTCGCTTCTATGTGAGGCATGCCACCCCTGCAACATGGTTAAATGTTTGCAACGAAAGGGTTTTTGAATCCTTGGAATTATAGGTGTGTGCCTCAATATCTTATGAAGAGGACCATTTTCCCTACCCTTGTTTTTTTTGTTTATGGTACCTGTCATGCCCACATTCTGGACATGTGTCTTTATCTGCATATTTGTTTTTGTATAGAATACAATTATGTGGACATGCATGGTATGATATGTACTAAACACCCAACATTTTCATCGTTTGATTTTCCTCTGCACAGCTATCGAGCAAGCAATTATCACTCAGAAGTACCTTATATTTGAATAACCTACAATTAGTGGGCAAAAAAAATTTACACTATCATTAAGCATGAATAAAATCACCCCTTTTATTCCTTCATTGTGTGACAAGATTCCTTAAAAATGTAGGGGACTTAATGGTTAGTTACCTCAAAAGTGCCATGAAACACTCGTCTAACATACCATACATTGCTTTCAAGTTGTGCATTAGCATTGTTGTCCCTAGCTGGGTAGACCTTGCAAACTCCTGTACTGGACCAAATAGAGGGGTGGTGGAAGCAGATTTCAGGATTTCGTAGAAGGTATCTACGAAATCAACGTCATCCCCTAGTTCATTTTGTTTTAATTCATCTAAAAACATTCCCTCCATGGCATGGGTATCCCACAAGAAATCATCCATACCAACCTCTATATCATTGCCTTCATCTCCAATATGTGAAGAACTAGTGTTATTGTTGAGGTTTTGAATTGGTGACTCGGGACATAGTGGGAATTGAATATGTGGTTGTTTCAACCATTCTTGGTATGTTTCCTCTCCGATATATTTTCATTTATCAGCAAGCTCGCGACTTGACATCGTAGTGGGGTGCAATAGTAGATGGTAGATAGGTCATTCATCATCATAATCCTGATTGTAAAAATATTGAGCATTACATTGATAATATTAGTAACACAATGCTTTTAATATGTTCAAATATTATACCAAATACTTATTAGAAGCATGGACATTTTTTTCCCAATAATAAACATGAAACCAACCCATTTATAAAACAAATGTCAAATTAAGCAATACATTTACATTAGTTTTATTGAAAATCCAAAAATACAATTACTCAAACATATTTTTCTTACTCCCTAAGGGGTTGTCTACATAAAAGACTTCAAATTCACAGTGTAATACCATTGACCCAGGATGGTTGTTGGATGATGGCATGTTAGGATTGGTAGGTTAAATAAGTTGTTCATTTTCATCAAACATCTTCTTGTGATATCTTTCTCCTAATAAGAGATTGCATAATTTTGGGGCCACGTGAATATCTTAAGCATATGAACTCGATCCTGCAAAATTCATTGAAAAATTATTAAACCGCACCTACATACATAACATAAATTCAACGAGATAAATGAATTATCAATAAAATCTAGACACACTGCAATTAGCATGAGAGAACTTTAAGGAGTTCCAAGGATACGGAATGAGATGACACTAGAATCAGAAGAATTGGCGTATCAAATTCTTTTTTCCTACATTTGAGCCAAAAATCATCATCTTGAGTAGTATAGAATAATCTAACTTCAAAAATAACTTCAAATAACTTTATAACTTCACAACACACTTAAAAAATCATTGTTTTTTTCCACCTAGCTATACAAAAAATCTCAATCTGGATTTACAAAATCTAAAAATGTTACTCAATCCCTAAAAATATCCTTCACAAACATAGAAAATGTGAATTTGATGCTCATCCCCTCTCTCACTCGCTTCCTCCTTCCCTCCCCTTCTCTCCCTATACCCCAACCCCCCCTATCTCTCTTGCATCTACCCCTCTCTCCTACTCACTTTGTATCCCCCTCCCTCTCTCACTCATTGTATCCCCTCTCTCTCTCCCCCACCAATGTGATTTCCCCTTCTCTCTCTCCCCCACCAGTGTGCTTTATCATTTGAAAATGTACAAGTGCATATGTATAAAAAAAAATCATTGGTGCGGTTAATTGGGATATGCACCAAAGACTAACCTCTATTAATGTCTCTGCAAAGAAAAACCTCTACAAACTTTGAATACAAATGTTTTCATTTTCATTATGCAAATGTAACTATCTTATGGTGCATTATTACTTACACACTGCCCTAGTGCATTATTAATTACACATCGCACCGATGTGTTTCAAACTGTCTGTTGCGCCAACTGAAGCAAGTTAAAAAAATAGCATGCGCTTACTATCAATACTTTGAAATTTATTATGGAAATAAATTGATGGGGTATGCATACCGCACCGATGTGCTACGCACGACATATCACACTGAAAAATGTAACTTCTGAAAAATAAATAACAGCATATGCATTTATCATCAATGCGTCGAAATATACAACAAAAAAATAAGCGTGGATTTGAGTTTTTGTGTTTATAAAGGAAAACCCTATTCATTGTTATATTGTTTTCCAAATTTTAGAGAGGATATTTGTGCAACAGAGATTTATCAGCAAATATTTTCGAGTGGGTGGATTTTTTTGAAGAGCCAAATTCAAGGGGGGGTATTGTAGATCACACAGAAATCGACAAAGAAGAAATTTCAGGTATATGATTTCATTCTATTAATCATATTTATCATTCTCATATGAAATTCGAACAGCTTTCAGTGCATTTCCAAACAAAAAAAAGGTTTCATAATTACCTTCAGTATTGGAAGCCTAATTTTCTGGTTGTTCTTTTGCTTTCTCCTTCTATATTTCACAAGAAGAATTTTTTTAAAGCATAATTTATTAATAAGGTTTGGTTATTTATATATGGGTGTTTCCTATCCGTTGCAATGAAACCACTCATTGCATTGGATCATAAAGAAACGTGTCACTATCGGTTTTTGTTTTTTTTAAACATCTTCGCACTGACCGGTGTGCTCTGTACACAGTAAGTGCATTGGAGCATAAATGTTTGTAAACAACACCTCTTTATTTCAATTCGAAATATTATTAAAAATATTTTTTGCGATCGACAATGTACATTTTACTGAAATACACACCGTGGCACATTGTTTACAAAGCGTACAGATGAGTTTAAAATGGAAAAAATATTGTTTTTATATGGAAATTGTTGTTTCTTAAATTTATCCAGTGCTCAACGATGCATACTAAATAGTACTTAGGAATTCGTGCTTTCCTTAATTCATATAGCACTAACTAATTATAAAAAATTGTAAAACATTTTCAATTTCGTAACATCATTGTTATACTATATCGGTGCCATATATGTATGTATGACGCGTCGGTACGTATAAATATTGTTGACGCCCCGATGCAAATTATCTTAATATACGCACCGACATCTTTTTTTTTAAATAATAGCTTTTATATCTTTTTTTCCCATGGAGATTTTGAAAATTCCAAGGGACAAACAAGGGGAAAGAAAAAACATATTGGTAGGGATGTCCAAAAAAGTGTAGAAGGAGATGTTAAAAGAAATGAACATAATTTTGTCGCAAGAGGAGTCATTCCAACTACAATGTGCATCAAAGGTATGTAATCAATTTTGTATTCTTTCATGTACATTGAATTCAAGTATCACGTGAAATACTAATTTTCAATTGTTTTGTTGAAGAAAAGAAAAACAAATAGAATACATTCATCATAAGATAGGACGACGAGGAATGAAAAAGTTGATCACAAACTTTGTGAGTATTTACGTTTTCAGTCTTTCTTAAGATTTCATGTTTGTTGTGATATTTATATTTAAATAATTATTTTACACTTGTCCATGGATGTCTTCTACTAAGTGCTAACATACAAGGAGGAGCAAACCCATGAATTGATAAAAATTGGGTTAAGTATGGGTTGTGCGTATATGTTGAGAAATGAAAGTTTAATTGAACAATTTGTACGTAGCTATGTTGTTTAACTTTCCTTGTTTTAAAATTAATGAAAAAACAAGAAAATTTTGTGTTGATTATATCTATTATGTTGTGTCATGTCATATTAAACATGCAGGAAACAAGTATGGAATGCAAACATCAGAGGAGATTTTGAGATAATTCATGAAGAAGGGCTTCGAAAAAATGTGTATCGTTTATGAAAGACTTGGTGCTAAGGTATGTTTTTTTTATTTACACAATAATGCATATTCTACTATATATATATATATCACCTACAAATTATGAAGAAATAATTCATGCACACAGATCAAGCAATGTCAACAATTCAACTTATGAATGACAATCAATATAATTGAATGTTACCACAAGTTGTATGTTTTGGTTCATATTTGTCCCTGAAAATCGGGACTTTTGTTTAATGTACTCGACATATTGTCCCAATTCTGTGAGGACATGTTATCAATAAGTGTAACATTTAAAAATTGGTTGCAATTTGATTATTGTACTAGACCTTTACATTGTCCAATTTTGTATGACAATGGGTCTCTTATTCATATATAATAAAATGGGTTTCTTATTTCATTACATTGTTGAATGTTGTAAAATGTTGTGTTCCTGAATAAATAATATGTAGATAATTTACATTGTTACAAATAACAGAGATTTAATTGGTTGGATAACGCATTAATACAATCGTTATATTGAAATGCAATAACATAAATATAAAACAATAATATTATAAAAAATATATTTGATTTTGAAATAATTAATTGAAAATTTGTAAAAAAACAATGAATTAAAATATGATTCTTAATAGGAATGGATCATGGATCGGAGGCTCCACCTCTCTCATTGATGCTCGTAACCCTAACTATGTGCCTTCCCCTGCTTTCCCTCACCTTCAACCAGGTCCCCTTTGTCGTCGGCCTCTAATTTCAAACCTCCATGGCCTACCCCAAGGGAGGAGCCGAGGGATCCTCCCTTTCCTACAAAGAAGCCTTAAACGATCCCTCTAGGAAAACTATGGACCACACAATAGAAAATATCCATACTCAGGAACCCATGCAAGAAGACCAGCCCGATCCAAAGACGGTTGAACGTTTGGCACCTACGGAGCTGTCCATGACCCATTCTACCTCGGAAGCCACCAAAACCAAAACTTGCATACCCAAATTAGAGAAACAACCGAGGATTGAGCTTCCACCAGCTCACAACAATGCTAGAATTGAATACGTGAGAACCTACGCACTCATAGGAAAATTCATAGGAATCTCACCGATGAAACATGCACTTCTAAACTGGATTGCAACGAAATGGAAACCCAAAGCCCATTTTGACATCCAATTGGGCTGAAAAGGATTCTTCACTATCATCTTCACGCAGCTTGGTAACAGAGACAAAATTCTAGAAGGAGGCCCCTACTTATTCAACTTAGTAGACTTATACCTTCAGAACTAGATAGAACGCTTCAATACAGACAAAGAAGACTTCACATGAGCGCCCATTTGGATCAGGCTCTATTCGCTACCTCAAGACTACTGGGATGATGAAACCATCAAATACATTGGTAACACTCGAGGAAACTTCGTCAAAATAGAAGAGCAAACTAAAACCAACAAGTACACTTCCTATGTTAGGATCTGCATCTACATGCACATCAACAAAGCCCTGTCAGACTCTATTTGTCTAACGCATGAAGACATGGAATGGATTCAAACCCTAGACTATGAACATGTCCATTTCATATGTCGCAAGTTCCATGAACATGGGCACCTCTTCAGAGACTACCCTAAAAACAATCCAACCACAACTCACAAAGAAGCAGCACTCACGGATGAGGAAGGATTCTGAATCATCCCCACCTGACAACGAAAAAGCAGGAAACCCCACACCACAACCAAATCCATGGAACCATCGACAACCAACATTTTTCAAGTCCTTGCCCAGCAATCGACAGGGGAGGATCACACTAAGGAAGAAATACAATCGACCCCCAAAAAGAAGCACCAGGAGCCCATGCAAAACCAAGAAATTACTCCCACCATAGATACATTCCCCTCTATGATCAACTCCCCACCCAATCCATCCTCAACATCGCCTATAGAAAACCTAATCTGCTCCACCAGTCAGTATTTTGATGCGCTAATGAATGAATACATGGGAGATCTAGATCTAGGTGAGCTAGATCTCCTAGGACTGGAAGATGAATGCAAAAAACACACTTTCCACACGATAACTCCAAAGAAAATCCATCTCCTCAAGGAAGTCCTCAACAAAGCCAAACTGCATGGCCAACTGGGGATACAAAAAAACCCACCAACTGACTTGAAAAAGGATGTCAAATATCTCAAGAAGTGTGGATGCAAAACAAAGCTTCAACGTATCGCCACTTTGGGTTTTACGTTAGTGGATTCAGGGCAATATGCCCAGCTCACTAAATTATTTTTTTCCAATACTCAAGGTTCCCAATGAAAGTCATCTCTTGGAATGTTAGGGGCATAAATGGTCTCAGTAAACACAAAATTCTATGAAGGAATATCCACTAAGAAAAACCCACAATACTCATGATTAAGGAAACAAAAAGCACAAGCGAAACTCTCCAGACCCTACTTTCTTGTATCTGGAAAAACAACAACTCCATTGCAGTGGATGCGGCCAGGGCCTTAGGAGGAATTTCAATAGCTTCGAATCCTACATCTATCACCCTTAATGACTTCACCACTACCAGAAACTCCATCTCATCCTCCTACCACCTCATTCACACGAACATGCATGGATTCATCACTAACATTTATGGTCCTCAATCTGATGATCAAAAAATCAATCTTCTGAATTTTATGGACTGGTATAAGAAATATCAATCTAGATAGAACTGGATCCTCAAGGGTGACTTCAACCTCACAACCAACATTTGAGAAAAAAAAAGGAGGGCACCACACTCTCACGTAGGAGGACACTAGCTTCAAAAACTTCATTGAGAACAATGAATTGGTGGATCTGGAAACCACTAATGGAATTTACACCTGGAATAACCGACGTGGAGCTATCTCCCATATCGCCTCGC
>JZKD02S2161957.1:21070-32197 GCA_000966675.3 Picea glauca
CCAATTTGGAGGAGGACAAGGAAGACTCACCTGCATGATTGGTGGCTTTTATTTATGACTCATCCTTTGGAGACCCTTTGGAGGCTATACATTTCACCTTAGAACTATTTTCTTCCCTAATTTATGGAGATGTCCCTCTCTTTCGGGGCTGGTTGGTTTAGATCATTGTACCTGTGGCTTGACCACCCCATGCTTATTGTATTTTTGACTTGATAGTTGTAGAAAAATTGTATTTTAGTTTTCTTAGCCTAGATTTTAGGATCTCTCATAAGATATTATTACTTTATTGTGAAGGAATATGAGCATCACTGTTGGTGATGGAAGTCACTCCTGGATTGAAACAGGAGCAGATCCCGATGCCCATAAGTTTATGTCAAAATTCATTTATGATAAGGGTGATCAAATGGAAGTTAACTCAAAACAATATTGTTCCAACTCTGAAACTAGGCCAGGCATGCATGGGCAAGTGAGGTCTTAGATAAACTCCAAACAGTAAGTTGTAATAAGGGTGAGTAGGGGGAAGACTTGTATAAGAGGAGTGCAAGGGTCTGTTATAAACATCAGGCTTCTAACATAATATAGGAGAAGACATCTAAACGCAAGATCTTCTTACATTCAAACGAAAAACACTGGAGAATACAACAATGCAAAAATAAATCCTTTATCATAACATGATTGCAATAATTTGCATGAATCAGTCGTTCATGAACTCTCTCAGCATAAGATGAAAATCAGATGGAGTAATAAAGAATGTCTTTCATAAAACAAGAAATCTCGCATACAAATGCATAACCAGAGAACTAGAGTGTTGTTAAAACTTTATAGTCGGGAGCTTTGCTCTACCATCGATACTTTACAAAATTTGCCTAATAGAGGCATGCCCAGTCGCTCAAGGCTTGGTGTCCCTTCAGTCAAACTCGTACTGATATCCTTATTCAAATGCCACTTTAACTGCGCATGGATCCTGTAAGGGGAGTAGCCGAACCATTAAAAACTGAGCTAGTGTGTGCAGACCTCCTCCAGCTAGTTGAGAACTTAGCATGACTTCTCTGGAAAAATGGGTACATAGGATCCCCTCGAGCAGATCTCTTTCCAGACCCTCCATACCTCACACTTAATGAATGAGGAGAGGTTTCAAACACCCCTTCTTGCCTTCATTTTCTCCAAGCGCGAACCATGATCGAGGTCAGGCCTGATGGCAACTGGAGGTCGTGACGGGCCTCTCTGTGACTAAAACCTTACGCCTTTGGCCCCTTTTGCACAGCTCTTTCTTTCCCCAGTGACCACAGGCTGTGACCCTATGTTTACTCTCAAAGGATCTTTCGGTGTTTGCGAATAGGAAGGGGTTGATCCCTGCTTCTTGAAATTGCGATGAACAAAACGTCGAGACGGATTAATCTGGTGCCACACGTCCCTCTAGATCTAATGGTTCTGAAATATCTCGATGATGTTGTACCTTGAGCCTTGGAATCGTGATGGGTGAAATGGCGAGGAACCTAATCGCACGCCAGGTGTCTCCTGCAGGTGCACAGTTGAGATTTCCTCGTAATACTACGGGCCTGACTTTGGGCGCCTTTGGTGCTTTTAGGGTTCGAGGTTTCGAGACATAGGACAAAAAGGAACCTTCACCCTTCGAATCCCCAAATGTCGAAACACCGACGCGACTAGATCATGCGCCACGCGTCTTCTGGATGGATGGCTGCTATCTTTCCCTGCACATAATATGGGCGCTATCCATTGTGCTAACCTCGGCACAACTTCGTTAACCGTGATTTCCCGTCGACCATCGATTTTCTTTTATAGATGAATCCAGGCCGTTGACAACGTAATTTCGCCCGCTTACTTGATTTTTAGCCTGAAATCGGACTTTACGTGCTACGCTTGGGTGTTCTTCGTGCAACCTGCAGCTCTGGATGCTCTCAGGCCAAAGACAAGAATTGTTTCTAACATTAGGCTCCATGGGGGATAGAGTCATCCCTGTGATGCTCTAAGAACTCATTTCACAACTTCAATGCCTTGTTGTTGGGCTATGGAGTTAGGCTCAAAACATCCCGCTGCTGAAAATACAGGCCAAAAAATAAAAGTAACAAACTAAAGATACATGCTCAAAGGAGGTTATTTATATACAATCCTAAACTAATAAAACACTTTACATGGGGCTAGGTGAAAGCAGACTTCCACCATAGCCAACCAAGTAACGTCCTGAAGGGAAGCTCTTTCTTTCTGTCGATGATCACGAGAAGATGGTGTAACCGTGACAACAGGGTGAAGTTGATATGGAATAGGGCGGCTCCAAGGCATAAAGGACATGCCACTCCATGTACTCGCTGACAGGACCATAGAATGAGTGGAAAACCCTGTGAAAAGGGTAGGAGCAGGCCTGCTCTGCTCCACANTGGGCAAGTGAGGTCTTAGATAAACTCCAAACAGTAAGTTGTAATAAGGGTGAGTAGGGGGAAGACTTGTATAAGAGGAGTGCAAGGGTCTGTTATAAACATCAGGCTTCTAACATAATATAGGAGAAGACATCTAAACGCAAGATCTTCTTACATTCAAACGAAAAACACTGGAGAATACAACAATGCAAAAATAAATCCTTTATCATAACATGATTGCAATAATTTGCATGAATCAGTCGTTCATGAACTCTCTCAGCATAAGATGAAAATCAGATGGAGTAATAAAGAATGTCTTTCATAAAACAAGAAATCTCGCATACAAATGCATAACCAGAGAACTAGAGTGTTGTTAAAACTTTATAGTCGGGAGCTTTGCTCTACCATCGATACTTTACAAAATTTGCCTAATAGAGGCATGCCCAGTCGCTCAAGGCTTGGTGTCCCTTCAGTCAAACTCGTACTGATATCCTTATTCAAATGCCACTTTAACTGCGCATGGATCCTGTAAGGGGAGTAGCCGAACCATTAAAAACTGAGCTAGTGTGTGCAGACCTCCTCCAGCTAGTTGAGAACTTAGCATGACTTCTCTGGAAAAATGGGTACATAGGATCCCCTCGAGCAGATCTCTTTCCAGACCCTCCATACCTCACACTTAATGAATGAGGAGAGGTTTCAAACACCCCTTCTTGCCTTCATTTTCTCCAAGCGCAGACCATGATCGAGGTCAGGCCTGATGGCAACTGGAGGTCGTGACGGGCCTCTCTGTGACTAAAACCTGACGCCTTTGGCCCCTTTTGCACAGCTCTTTCTTTCCCCAGTGACCACAGGCTATGACCCTATGTTTACTCTCAAAGGAGCTTTCGGTGTTTGCGAATAGGAAGGGGTTGATCTCTGCTTCTTGAAATTGCGATGAGCGAAACGCCGAGACGGATTAATCTGGTGCCACACGTCCCTCTAGATCTAATGGTTCTGAAATATCTCGATGATGTTGTACCTTGAGCCTTGGAATCGCGATGGGTGAAATGGAGAGGAACCTAATCGCACGCCAGGTGTCTCCTGCAGGTGCACAGTTGAGATTTCCTCGTAATACCGCGGGCCTGACTTTGGGCGCCTTTGGTGCTTTCAGGGTTCGGGGTTTCGAGACATAGGACAAAAACGAACCTTCACCCTTCGAATCCCCAAATGTCGAAACACCGACGCGACTAGATCCTGCGCCACGCGTCTTCTGGATGGATGGCTGCTATCTTTCCCTGCACATAATATGGGCGCTATCCATTGTGCTAACCTCGGCGCAACTTCGTTAACCGTGATTTCCCGTCGACCATCGATTTGCTTTTATAGATGAATCCAGGCCGTTGACAACGTAATTTCGCCCGCTTACTTGATTTTTAGCCTGAAATCGGACTTTACGTGCTACGCTTGGGTGTTCTTCGTGCAACCTGCAGCTCTGGATGCTCTCAGGCCAAAGACAAGAATTGTTTCTAACATTAGGCTCCATGGGGGATAGAGTCATCCCTGTGATGCTCTAAGAACTCATTTCACAACTTCAATGCCTTGTTGTTGGGCTATGGAGTTAGGCTCAAAACATCCCGCTGCTGAAAATACAGGCCAAAAAATAAAAGTAACAAACTAAAGATACATGCTCAAAGGAGGTTATTTATATACAATCCTAAACTAATAAAACACTTTACATGGGGCTAGGTGAAAGCAGACTTCCACCATAGCCAACCAAGTAACGTCCTGAAGGGAAGCTCTTTCTTTCTGTCGATGATCACGAGAAGATGGTGTAACCGTGACAACAGGGTGAAGTTGATATGGAATAGGGCGGCTCCAAGGCATAAAGGACATGCCACTCCATGTACTCGCTGACAGGACCATAGAATGAGTGGAAAACCCTGTGAAAAGGGTAGGAGCAGGCCTGCTCTGCTCCACAGCTACTCCTATAGGGATGAACTTCATGAGTCTGCATAGGTGAATGGGCGAGCTCTGGGTAGGAGTCACATGTTCCACTGGTTCTTTCTTCTCTTCTTCTTGGCTCTCCCCCAGGTCTGATTCATATTCATCATAAATAGGGACCATGGGGTGGTTCTTCTTGATGATTGTCTCTTCAGTATCTTTATAGTGATCAAATGTAGGATAAGCTTGCTTCTCATCATCACTATAATATACATCAAATAGGGGGTGTCCTTCATTGATATGATCCTCCTCCATAACAATGATCCCGTAAAAAATTTCCATTTTAGGGATAGCGGGACCTGCTGGTTCTGGCTGCTCATACATAATATTTTTCCCTTTAATCCCAGGTAAAAATATATCATGAGAAACCCCCGGGAGGAAAAGAGAAGAATCCTCTTCCACAACTAACCCCTCTTTTAAAAAGAGAGGGTCTTCGTCATCATGAGCAGAGCTTCTAGGAACATCTGCTTCAACCCAATATCCAGGTGAGTCATCTACCATGGACCAAATTTGCTCTATAAACTCACAATTTCCATAAGAGGCATGTTGATCATTATGAATATCTAAAAGAATAGAGGCATCTGATATAATGTTAAATGCTTCTGTTCTAGGGCTAACACAATTAATATCATTCAACACCCCTATAGTTTCCTGGCAAATGCTTTCCTCCACAGTAAAAGATTCATCATGGACCTGGTCTTCAGGGCCAGCAGAGGCTTCATGAAGCGAAGAAAACTCCTCACAAAATTTTTCATACAAACAATCAGCTGGAAAATAATCTTTACAAAATGAATTGAAAGTTGTATGAAAACCTGTTAAAGAGTGGATGCTTGCAGTGGGAAGAGACTGACACCATTCAAGAGAAGCTCCCTTCAATGAATACCTGAAGAGCTTAATCTGGACATCTTCTTGCATGATATTAAGTCGATGAATAACCTCATGAAAGTCCAGTAAATTCTCAGTTGGTACCTCCCAACTCTTTGCATGAAATTCAGGGAGGAAATTTTCCCATATGTCTCTATCAGGAAGTGCATTAGGAAAACCAACTATCTGAGAAAAGTCACAGAAAGAAAACCTTTGAGCCAGAATTTTCTCCATATCGAACCAGTGGAGTTTTCAATCAATCCTCGAAACATGGAGTCTCCAGGTGAAAGATGCGCATCTTCAAATGTGCCTGGTCCTTGTTCACCATCAAAGGCCATATCTTAACGTTGGCGTTACCCCAGGAAGCTTCTCAGGCTAAGAAAGAAGCCACTGAAACCTTCTCGAGAAAGCTTATCTGGGTTATGTTTCAGGTGTGCCAACAGTAGCCATAGCTGAAACAGTGAAGTGGAAACAATGGAGTCACCATAGTGGAGTCGCCAAGTGCACAGTAGCAATCTTGATAATTTTGATATCTGATGCACCTTCAGAATCAGTTAATTGTTGTCGTTCAATCCCGGGGAAAATTTTCAACTTCGTCCCCGGCAGCGGCGCCAGAAATGTTGGCGACAGAAGTCACTCCTGGATTGTAGCAGGAGAAGAGCTCGACGCCCATCAATTTATGTCATGATTCATTTATGATAATTGCGATCGAATGGAAATTAACTCAAAACAATATTGTTCCAACTCTAAAACTAGGCCAGGCATGCATGGGCAAGTGAGGTCTTAGATAAACTCCAAACAATAAGTTGTAATAAGGGTGAGTAGGGGGGAGACTTGTATAAGAGGAGTGCAAGGGTCTGTTATAAACATCAGGCTTCTAACAGACTATAGGATAAGACATCTAAACGCAAGATCTTCTTACATTCAAACACAAAACACTGGAGAATACAACAATGCAACAATAAATCCTTTATCATAACATGATTACAATAATTCACACGAATCAGTTGTTCACGAACTCTCTCAGCATAAGATGAAAATCAGATGGAGTAAGAAATACTGTCTGTCATAAAACAAGAAATATCACATACATATGCATAACCAGAGAACTAGAGTGCTGCTAAAACTTTACAGTCGGGAGATTTGCTCTACCATCGATACTTTACAAAATACAAAGACTAAGTTTATATACTCAGAGAAATTCTCCTAACAGAGGCGTGCCCAGTCTCCCAAGACTTGGTGTCCCTTTAGTCAAACTCGTACTGATATCCTTCTTCAAATTCCACTTTAACTGCACATGGCTCCTGTAAGGGGAGCACTGAACCATTAAAAACTGATCTAGCGTGTGCAGACCTCCTCTGGCTAGTTGAGAACTTGGCATGAATTCTCTGGAAAAATGGGTACACAGGATCCCCTCGAGAAGANCTTTTATAGATGAATCCAGGCCGTTGACAACGTAATTTCGCCCGCTTACTTGATTTTTAGCCTGAAATCGGACTTTACGTGCTACGCTTGGGTGTTCTTCGTGCAACCTGCAGCTCTGGATGCTCTCAGGCCAAAGACAAGAATTGTTTCTAACATTAGGCTCCATGGGGGATAGAGTCATCCCTGTGATGCTCTAAGAACTCATTTCACAACTTCAATGCCTTGTTGTTGGGCTATGGAGTTAGGCTCAAAACATCCCGCTGCTGAAAATACAGGCCAAAAAATAAAAGTAACAAACTAAAGATACATGCTCAAAGGAGGTTATTTATATACAATCCTAAACTAATAAAACACTTTACATGGGGCTAGGTGAAAGCAGACTTCCACCATAGCCAACCAAGTAACGTCCTGAAGGGAAGCTCTTTCTTTCTGTCGATGATCACGAGAAGATGGTGTAACCGTGACAACAGGGTGAAGTTGATATGGAATAGGGCGGCTCCAAGGCATAAAGGACATGCCACTCCATGTACTCGCTGACAGGACCATAGAATGAGTGGAAAACCCTGTGAAAAGGGTAGGAGCAGGCCTGCTCTGCTCCACAACTACTCCTATAGGGATGAACTTCATGAGTCTGCATAGGTGAATGGGCGAGCTCCGGGTAGGATTCACATGTTCCACTGGTTCTTTCTTCTCTTCTTCTTGGCTCTCCCCCAGGTCTAATTCATATTCATCATAAATAGGGACCATGGGGTGGTTCTTCTTGATGATTGTCTCTTTAGTATCTTTATAGTGATCAAATGTAGGATAAGCTTGCTGCTCATCATCACTATAATATACATCAAATAGGGGGTGTCCTTCATTGATATGATCCTCCTCCATAACAATGATCCCGTAAAAAATTTCCGTTTTAGGGATAGCGGGACCTGCTGGTTCTGGCTGCTCATACATAATCTTTTTCCCTTTAATCCCAGGTAAAATTATATCATGAGAAACCCCCGGGAGGAAAAGAGAAGAATCCTCTTCCACAACTAACCCCTCTTTTAAAAAGAGAGGGTCTTCGTCATCATGAGCAGAGCTGCTAGGAACATCTGCTTCAACCCAATATCCAGGTGAGTCATCTACCATGGACCACATTTGCTCTATAAACTCACAATTTCCATAAGAGGCATGTTGATCATTATGAATATCTAAAAGAATAGAGGCATCTGATATAATGTTAAATGCTTCTGTTCTAGGGCTAACACAATTAATATCATTCAACACCCCTATAGTTTCCTGGCAAATGCTTTCCTCCACAGTAAAAGATTCATCATGGACCTGGTCTTCAGGGCCAACAGAGGCTTCATGAAGCGAAGAAAACTCCTCACAACAGTTTTCATACAAACAATCAGCTGGAAAATAATCTTTACAAAATGAATTGAAAGTTGTATGAAAACCTGTTAAAGAGTGGATGCTTGCAGTGGGAAGAGACCGACACCATTCAAGAGAAGCTCCCTTCAATGAATACCTGAAGAGCTTAATCTAGACATCTTCTTGCATGATATTAAGTCGATGAATAACCTCATGAAAGTCCAGTAAATTCTCAGTTGGTACCTCCCAACTCTTTGCGTGAAATTCAGGGAGGAAATTTTCCCATATGTCTCTATCAGGAAGTGCATTAGGAAAACCAACTATCTGAGAAAAGTCACAGAAAGAAAACCTTTGAGCCAGAATTTTCTTCATATCGAACCAGTGGAGTTTTCAATCGATCCTCGAAACATGGAGTCGCCAGGTGAAAGATGCGCATCTTCAAATGTGCCTGGTCCTTGTTCACCATCAAAGGCCATATCTTAACGTTGGCGTTACCCCAGGAAGCTTCTCAGGCTAAGAAAGAAGCCACCGAAACCTTCTCGAGAAAGCTTATCTGGGTTATGTTTCAGGTGTGCCAACAGTAGCCATAGCTGAAACAGTGAAGTGGAAACAATGGAGTCACCATAGTGGAGTCACCAAGTGCACAGTAGCAATCTTGATAATTTTGATATCTGATGCACCTTCAGAATCAGTTAATTGTTGTCGTTCAATCCCGGGGAAAATTTTCAACTTCGTCCCCGACAGCGGCGCCATAAATGTTGGCGACGGAAGTCACTCCTGGATTGTAGCAGGAGAAGAGCTCGATGCCCATCAATTTATGTCATGATTCATTTATGATAAGTGCGATCGAATGGAAATTAACTCAAAACAATATTGTTCCAACTCTAAAACTAGGCCAGGCATGCATGGGCAAGTGAGGTCTTAGATAAACTCCAAAAAATAAGTTGTAATAAGGGTGAGTAGGGGGAAGACGTGTATAAGAGGAGTGCAAGGGTCTGTTATAAACATCAGGCTTCTAACAGACTGTAGGAGAAGACATCTAAACGCAAGATCTTCTTACATTCAAACACAAAACACTGGAGAATACAACAATGCAACAATAAATCCTTTATCATAACATGATTACAATAATTCACACGAATCAGTTGTTCACGAACTCTCTCAGCATAAGATGAAAATCAGATGGAGTAAGAAATACTGTCTGTCATAAAACAAGAAATATCACATACATATGCATAACCAGAGAACTAGAGTGCTGCTAAAACTTTACAGTCGGGAGATTTGCTCTACCATCGATACTTTACAAAATACAAAGACTAAGTTTATATACTCAGAGAAATTCTCCTAACAGAGGCGTGCCCAGTCTCCCAAGACTTGGTGTCCCTTTAGTCAAACTCGTACTGATATCCTTCTTCAAATTCCACTTTAACTGCACATGGCTCCTGTAAGGGGAGCACTGAACCATTAAAAACTGATCTAGCGTGTGCAGACCTCCTCTGGCTAGTTGAGAACTTGGCATGAATTCTCTGGAAAAATGGGTACACAGGATCCCCTCGAGAAGACCACTTGCCAGACCCTCCATACCTCACACTTAATGAATGAGGAGAGGTTTCAACCACCCCTTCTTGCCTTCATTTTCTCCAAGCGCAGACCAGGATCGAGGTCAGGCCCTATGGCAACTGGAGGTCATGACAGGCCTCTCTATGACTGAAACCTGAAGCCTTTGGCTCCTTTTGCGCTGCTCTTTCTTTCCCCAGTGACCACAGGATGTGACCCTTTGTTTACTCTCAAAGGCCCTTTCAGCGTTCGCGAATAGGAAGGTGTTTATCCCTGCTTCTTGAAATTACGATGAGCGAAACGCCGAGATGGCTTAATCTGGCACCATGCGTTCCTCTAGATATGACGGTTCTGAAATCTCCTGACGATGCTGTACCTTGAGCCTTGGAATTGCAATGGGAGAAACGACGAGGAACCTAATCACGCGCTAGGTGTCTCCTGTGGATGGACGGCTGAGATTGCCCCGTAATACTACGGGCCCGACTTTGGGCACCTTTGGTGCTTTCGGGGTTCAGGTTTTCGAGACAGAGGACAACAAGGAACCTTCACCCTTTGAATCCCCGAATGTCGAAACACTGACGCGACTAGATCCCACACCATGCATCTTCTGGATGGATGGATGCTATCTTTCCCTGCAGATAATATGGGCGCTATCCATTGCGCTAACCTCGGCGCAACTTCGTTGACCGTGATTTCCCGCCACCGTCGATCTGCTTTTATAGATGAATCTGGGCCGTTGATAATGTAATTTCACCCGCTCACTTTATTTTTAGCCTTAAATGGGGCTTTACATGCTACGCTTGGGCGTTCTTCATGCAACCTGTAGCTCTGGATTCTCTCGGGCCCAAGACAAGAATTGTTGCTAACAATCAGTCAATAAATAGATATTCCCTTCCTCATTTGTACTCATGGTTGGATTGGGAGAGAAATCTCGTAGAACTTTAAGTGGGGTTGATATGTAATGTAATTTCAATTATGGGCAGGGGATGACATGAATGTAATTCCAATCAGGGACAACATGTAATGCTTGTACAAGATAAGAATTTCTCTTCAATTCTTGTTTGGTCCTTGACATCAATGACTTACAATTCTAGTATTTCTCTTCAATGCTTCTTCAAGGATTTCTCTTCAATGCTTTTTGGAGCTTCTTCACTTGGCATAAATACTTCTTCAATGTTGACAAAAATACATCTCATCATGGAACATTAACAATTCTTTGCTTCAATACAATCAATCAATGACACTTTACCTCTTTTCCTTGTTTACATCAATGACAACTTCACTCAACAATATCCCCCTTTGTCATTCATTGCAACAAGTTCAACTCTCTCCTCCTTTGACATTAATGACAAAGGAGTGAAGAAAATTTTTTCACCTGCTTCCCTTGCGATTATGGTGGCTCCCCCTGTTAATATGCTTATTTTCTATGAATTTGTTTTGTTGAGCATTCTCTCCCCCTTTCTCTTCAATGGAAAAGGTCGATTCAAAAGGTTTTCCTTGTCACTCAGCTCCCCCTAAAATTGATGTATCCATAGTACCCTTTAAACTTGTGCCAAGGTTTTAAGAGTTCTCAAAT
>JZKD02S2161968.1:0-32331 GCA_000966675.3 Picea glauca
GTGGCATATCCAAGAGAAAGGGAGTCTCATCACGAGCCAACCTTCTCATCTCCGTGAAATGCTTGTGGGTAACATTGTCACCACTGGTCACCACGCCAAGGCAGTGTCCCCTAACTAGTCCCTTGAAAGAAAAAACAATAAGATAAAAAAGATAAAAGGAATTGAATGGACTTGGAAACATTTGCATCCATGACAAGGTACAACTCACCCTCTTTAGAGGCACCCACAGGTAAGCCATACATTCCCCTGTCATCACTGCACCCATTGCTCAAACATCCCTCACCACCTCATCCACTTACATGGCCTGGATTTGTYTTCACCTGGAAACGTCCCACGTCCAATGAGAATTAGCCCAATAGGACCTCCTRACGTCCTCTCCAAACCTRGCTTGTAGAATAGCATAACATCTTTGAGCACTTGTCTAGGAAAGGGGGGTTTTATGCACATGTTTAGATAACTTGATTATTAGATGTGATTGGCATTGCTATGATCCCTGTGACTATGAGCCCATGGAAGGCGTACTTGTTTTTGTTGCAGGGCCACAACCGACGGACAGGTACACATGGGGAGATGATTAGTTTGGACCTCCATAGGGCTAAAATCCCAACCAGGGGCAGAGACAGGACAGAGGCTTGCACCACAGAGAGAGGAGGACGTTCCACCAGAGACACCCTAGCAGGCCTGGACCGAGGGGGGTCTTTCCCTCCTACTATGATGTTGGCCTTGAAAGGCCCATGACGTCACCAGCGTTTGATGGACACTTTGGAGGCAGTTATGTGCTAAGTGGCACATGTGGTTTGATATAGAGGCCTTGAGAGGCCTAACGATTTGCTCCTGGAAGCCAACGTTTTACTAGAGGCCTAACGTCACCCTAAAGGGGCATGACGTCACCTATTCTGCTTGATTTAGGGTTTAAATTGTCATTTTTATGTAAAAACTGGATATTACATGTAAATTGGCCAAGTCGACCTTTTTGACTTCATTCTGGTCATTGTAACTGTATAAATAAGGGGAAAATCACTCTTATTTTTCATCATCTTTCGCTCACACTAAGTGAGGTCTGAAATTTGCGCCCTAATTACGGTTACTTGGCTGAAATTTAGTGCGCACTTCTTGAAGGAGGCTATTTTTGGAGTATTTTGGCATTTTTCTTGGTGGAAGTGTTCAGCTAGGCTATTTGCTAGATGATTCTTGGTGAATGTAAGTAAATTTTCTACAGTTCTTCTTCATTGAATGGTTGTGGTTGTATTTATGATGCATTTATTCTAAGATTATGAAATTGCTAGCTTAAAACCCTAGGAGGCTAAAGCACATGTTATTGTTCTTGCCTTAATAACTTTCACCTACTAGATTATGCTAGAAAACCAATTTTCTTGAGGCTTTTTGCTAAGGGCCTTGCCATTGCAACACCCTAGCACATTTTGCTTCATCTAGCGGTCATCTACTTCATCCTTGAACTAAAGAAGGAGGAAAACTACTAGGGCCTAGGGTTACCTACTTCTTAGTAGCCATTTTCCCCTAGGGTTTGGTGATTGAAGCCTTGGGCTACCAACACTTCAATTATTGAACCCTCTTGTCTCTAGCTCTCTTACTATCATTTGTTCCTTCGAGATTTGTCGCCGGCTAAAAAACTCAGTTTACCCTAAAGGCACTGATCTAAGCCTTACAATTGAGTGATTGACAAAAACTACTATCAAAACCTTTACCTGAAGCTCTCTACTAACTACTCCTAACCTTAGAATGGACTAATCTACTAACCTATTTGTTGTTGTTACTAAAGTAAGCTACAACCATCTATTGCAGCACTAAAAGCACCTAAAAGCAATTGTAAAGTTGATTTATACACTGCCTTATTTGCTTNCTAGGCCCATAAATGCCTCCAAAACGAAAACCCTAGCCATGGATGACGTCTGAGGTCATGATGATGATGTCCTGGGCCTTCAAGGGCCAACGTCCATGTGGAAGAGCAAGATCCCCCTGGGTCTAGGTCTGCTAGGGTGCCTCCAAAGGCGACGTCCTTCTTTCTTCTTGGTGCATATCTTCAATGTCTTCTTACCCCTGGCTGGGGTTATAACATCCATCTGTGGGATTTAAGCCCCCCATGAAGGTCCGAGCTAATCATTCCCTCATGTGTACCTGTCCACCAGGCAAAGTCCTGCAGCAACAAGAAGTACGCCCTCCAGGGGTTCATAAGTCACAGGGATCATAACATGTAAATCACATCCAATAATCAAATTACCCAAATATGTGCATCAAACCCCCCTTTAACCCAGACAAATGCTCAAAGACGTTATGCAATTTGATAAGTTAGGTTTGGAGAAGGTCTCAGGGCGTTCTATTGGGCTAACCTCTCTTAAGTTTGGGGTGTTTCCCAGGTGGGATCTAGTCCAGATCATGTGAGTGTATGAGGTGGTATGGGGTAAGTGTTTGGGCATAGGGTGGATGTGATAACATGGAAATGTAAAGGGCGCCTTTGTAGAGGGTGAGCTTCACCTTGTCATAAATGCTATTGTTTCCTAGCCCATTCATTGCCTTTTACTCTTAGCTTTATTTCTTTTGATCTTTTTCTTTTTTGCTTCAAGGGAATAGTTGAGGGCCACTGTCCTGGCTTGATGACCAGAGGTGACATCGTTATCCACAAACATTTCACGGAGATGAGAAGGCTGGCTCGTGATGAGAACCCCTTTCTCTTGGCTATGCCACCAAGAGCCACTACTCAGGTTTGGTGACCAGATAGGTGGTAGTGTCATACCGCTACATGCCCATGGTCATAATAGGCCGACTCTTGATGAGACCTCCTATCCATCAACTAGTACCTTGAGTGTTTATGTATCTCATGGGTCCCCTTTTCTTATTGAGAAGCTTTTCATTGCTTTCTTGGGGATCCTTGAGCGAAGCATCTCAAAGGTTTCAATATTGATTTTTAACTCTTGCCAACTACTTTTACCCTCTGGGCCTTTAGCCCCTTCTTCCCACAAGGCAAGGTACAACCCCTCCTAGTGTGGCCAATCCCAATGCCCAAACAAAGGTAAGGGGAGAGATGAGAGGAATAAAGATGGAAAGTGGTAAGTATGGAGGGAATAGACGATGACCTTTCACAGACCCACCTAGTGGCAACCCATCCTAAAGGGAGATCAACTTACTAGGGTACCATGTCACCCTTCCAAGTGTGAACAAAGGCAAAGAGCATAATTTCCAAGCAAACGCCATGAAATGAAGAAGAATTCAATGCAACATATTCAAGTGCTTCAAAAATCAGAGTGACACATACCATGATACCCAAACTCGTTACCTCATGGAGCAATACTTACTGCTACTTCAAAACTAGGTTGGTGGGATGGATACTGCTGCTGCTGATAAATATACTACATTGAAGAAAAGAGGGGCCCTCCAAGGCCATGCTCAAGTCTTCCGGCTCTCGGTACTCCATGTCTAGCACCTGTGGGCCTCGAGACGTGATCTCCTTAGTTATCCCTAGGGTAGGGGATAATAGAGACTATGGTGGTAGCTCTGCTACTAGATTCGTAGTCATGGAGACTATGGTGGTAGCCTTGCTACTAGATTCATAGTCGTGAGACTATGGTAGTAGCCTTGGGGTTACCAGATGCTTGCAAAGTAGTCATAAGACTATGGTGGTAGTCTTGGGACTACTAGAAGAAAACATCTTGGAAGAATACCTCCCTAGCTAAGAGGGAGTATTGATGTTTTGGTAGCAGCGGGAGGTATTCCTTCTGGACAACCTTTCTTAGAGAAGAAGAAGATTGTAGAAGTCAAAGGAAGACCATTGAACGGTTGAAGAACACCTCGGAAGAGAAGTCGTCCCACAGGAAAAGAATAAAGCGGAAGTGGAATTTCCAGGAAGAGAAGTCGGCCCACAGGAAAAGATAAAGGGAAATAGAATTTCCTAGAAGAGAAGTTGGCCCCAACTAAAGTAACTTGAAGACTATAAATAAAGGTGACGCCTTGCCCATTTGTCACTCACTCACTCAACTATCTCACTCAAGAAGAAGGCGCAAGTCTGAGGTAAGGAGAAGACGCAGCTACTGCAACAACTGGGGTTGTCTTGGTTATTCTTGGTGGTTTCTCTTGTGCGCTATCTCTGGGAAGAGGTGCACTGGTTTTGTATGGTGTTGCTGCTGCAACAGTTTGGTGTACTACCCTTATTTGGTGTGCTAGTCTTGTATCAGGCTTTCTTCATTATCAGTGTGCTCTTGTGAGGAAGAGCTTGTTCATGGTTTGAATGTATTATCAAAAGGAATCTATCTAAGAAAGGTTTGCTGGGTTTTTCCCCGGGTTTGGGGTTTCCCAGGATAAATCTCTGTGTCTTCTTGTGCTTGTTTATGCTGCTCATATTCTTAGTATATGATATATGTAAAAGAAGATTTAAAATACACCGGTAAATCTATTGCTCTGTAAATTAAAGAAAATCTAACAATGCATAGGTGATGGTCATATGCCATATGTTTTCGTACACAAACATGTGTGGTACAAGTACAACCCATTAATGTGCTTCAAACCATACACACGTGTACCACGTGTTTCATACGACCTGAAATGTGTTTTCGGGCTGTACAATCATCTGTATAATGCGTTTCCAAAGTTTTTTAGTTGATCTATTACTCGGTTTTTAATTGGGTTTGACCAAAAATGCTGGTAATTAATGGTAATATTAAATTCTTGAAGTAAAAGTTGACATTTCCTTTATCTTTCCCTTTCTATCCTTTTACTTAGATTTTAACATTACCACTAATTGTTTCAGGATGTTTGAGAGTGGTTCCAACCTCATTGAACTTCATATGGAGAAAGTAGAATTTCATGTCCCATTCAATTTTCAACAAACTTAAAATTTTTCAGGATTTCAAGATTGCCAGGATTGTAGTATTTTCATTGGATTCTATCATGTATGAGTGTATGGGATTGGCATTTAATCAAGAGCATGAAGGCCTTTATGTACCCTGATGTTGGCACTGATTGTTAAACTCCTTAGCAAAAATGTACCCTTAGCAAAAATGTACCCTTCAATCAAGCCAGAATCATTGATTAGGCATGTTATGCTTTTTCTCTATCAACTATATATGTTATGCAAAAATATATGTTATGCTTTGATTTATTCAGCACCATTTCCTGCATTTGGTTACAGTCGCAAGTTTATTACAAATCAGCTTTAATACAAAGTGAATAGGAAACAAAGATAAACAAATTTAATTTCCATATTAGTTAAGATCCGCACCGGTGAATCAACTTGGCCACAGGTTTAGCGATTATGGATTAACCATAATGGAATTAAGATGGCTGGCACTTGTATGATGAAATCTCATTTTGTAAAAGGAGGTCTTTTTATAATTTCAAAGATTACCTATGCACAATGGTCGGAGGCAACAACCTACTGACGAATTTGACCCTGTCTAGTCAAACTTATGAGATTACAATTGTGTACCCTAATTACAATGTCAATAAGAGAAAGTACACCAAATGAGAAACTAGGACACAAGCACATCATGAGAGAGAGAGAGAGAGAGAGCTTTTTGGTACACATCTACATTAGTCATGATAAATGTTTCTTTCTGTTGACTCTATATATGGATGTTGTATAGAATTTGCATCAACATGCATGTACATCTGCTCTCATTTTTATTATATTTCTCTAGCTTCTTGCCCTGCTTAATCCTGAGATCTAGGATAAAGATCTAAACTAAATGGTCTGGTAATATTGCTTACAACATTATTCATGTGATTTGTATTTGCAGATATCTCTTATAGACTCGTGGCTGTTATCACTTAATCCTATTAAACGTTTGCTTCTACGTACAATGCGAAAAGCTGAAACCAGCGATGGTTATCAGGGTCTTCAGAGACATGTTGTCTATGCATTTGGTGATCATTATGACTTGCGGAAAGAGCTCAACATATTGAACCTTCTAACAGGGTATTATGTTTACTGCTTCTACATGATGTGCTTTTACCTTATGCAGTTATGATCCTTCCAAATTTGTATTACATTTCAGTCCTTATTTTGAAATCAGCAATTGAGATCGACTAATAGATTGGAGTTGAATCATCTCAGTTGTTTATTTTCTGATCTTTTTGTTTGGCAGTTATATATTTTTGCTAGACAGAAAAGGTAGAATACGTTGGCAAGGTTTTGGGATAGCTTCAAATGACGAGGTATCATCAATGCTTTCATGTGCGTCTTTGCTACTGGAAGAGCAATGCAAGTAGTTATTGTAATTTCTATTGATTTGGTTCATATTTCTCATCAATCTAACAATTATTTGGAAATTAATATGGGCTTCCTACCATTTAGTGAGTCTCCGCAGTCCCGAGTGTTTTGAAAATTAGACTTTCCTACTAATAATGCATATGGAATATATATTTAAAATCATCAATTCTTTCTTGTATTTCTTGGCTACGGGCTATTGGCTATTGGAATGTGTACTGATTTGGTTCATATCTTTTATTGATCTAACCATTACTTGGAAAACGAAGACGGACTTTCTACAATTAAGGAGTCTCTGCGGTTTATTGCCTTCAGAAAATTTACTTTCCTACTCAAAATGCATATTGAATATTCTATATAAGTAAAATTGGGAGGGTTGTTTGTTTACTGCTGTAACTGGTTGACATTGCATGGGTTGTTTTAGGAGATGTGAAACATGCGATGGAATCATTCATAATATTGTATTCTAACAGCATTCAGGTAGGTTATCTCCTTCAAGTACGAAGCAGTAGAAATTTTGACTTTGAGAAAGTTTGCTTCAAACTTATTATGTTATTGATTCCACCAATAAAATATTCAATAATAATATGCCAGTAACAGTATTGAGATGGATGAACCAACAATTTCGACAATTCTCCCTACTGTTCTTCAAATCGGCCTGATAACTAGGGAAGAATTAAAAATGTATGGGAGAACAGGGCCCTTTATTACCAGTGGAAACCCTATAAAATACTTATTACTGACAAGTTGGCTGCAGGTTTATAAACAAAGATAGGTTGGCTGCTAATAATATAATTAAATAATCTACTATTAGGAAAATGTTCAAGAGATTTAGTATTTACTTTCCATTGGAGACTATGGGTCCTTTTCACTCGGGAATATTAACGAGCACTCTTCTGTGTTTGCTTGGTGCATATTATCTTTCTTCCCTGGCAAAGGTCATTGTCCTCAGTCAGCAGTTGGATGTTGGCTTTGTCTATGATGTGATTCTTTGGTCCTTTTCAATACTATAAATGTCTTTGTCACTTAGTTTTGCTAAAATGCTGTTCGTGTCAAGGCCATTTATTTGTGGAGGCCAAAATTACAGGAAATTGACTCTCACTATAGTATGGAAGTAGTTGACAAGTTTTGGTATAGCCTATTTATCATTAATTCAGAGGAGAAAGGTCCATCCAATGTTCATTAATGAACAACTACTTGCAGATGCAATGTCCTTTTGCTCCGTCCAAGCTTTATCAAATTCAATGACTAAATTAATAGGGTGGTCCATTTAGCAGACCAATCTCTCGTTACACAGCCATCATTATAAAAGGGATAAACCCACAACTCCGAAGACAAATACAAGTTCGAAGACAAAAATATTTTTAATAAATGTTGAATGGATGATGAATACAGTTGCACAATGAGACCTTTCTATATAATGCTAAAGAGATGAGTCACGGTGAATGGACATGGCTTTCAAGGAGACTAATTGATAATTATGTTAATCAATATTAATTGGGTAATATACTTTGGTATATTACAAGCCATCCTCTCCATAAATGCTTTGACCTCGAGGCAGAAATAAGGATTGATGTTGACTTGAAAACTTCTCCCACGAATCAATAATAGGTTGTGTACTTGTTTGATATATGAAGACTTTTGTTCATCACGAAGATAGGCAATTTTATTGTCCAAGCAAGAATAATGTTTTACACGTGACAAGGATTCAATTCATCTTTTAATGTAATTGCTTGAACTTTAATTTATAGTTGCTGCGATCTGTGTGTAAGCTCTCTTCTATTCTTTGGGAGTCATCATTGACTTGAGATGAAGTGTCCCAAACTTCATCAATGTATGGGGTGCTTATCATTGTATTTTCTGATGTAATGTGTTGAATTTAAGTTTTATCATCAACATTGAAGGTTGTCTCGACTACTTGAGATTTGTCTTGGGCATTGATGCGTTTTCAATACCTTCCTTAGTATGTGATTGTATTTTATCTAATAAAGTTTCAGTTTTGGTTAAGGACTGTTGAATGTCTAGGAATTCAGCTCTCAGATACGGCCTCAACATTTCTCCACATTGTGCAACAGCATTTACAACTAGCACATATTGGGCAGCACGTGAAGCATGTTTGGAAAACCACACAAGAACATAGACAATAAGTGCAAGCAAGAATATAACAAGAGCGAGAAACATATACTTGATTCACACTTCAATATGGTGGATGTAGATACATACAATGGAAACAAAGTCCAATACCAAAATGCTGTACAACCACTTTATTAATTAATCACCACCTAACCTATTAATAACTTGAAAATTAAAACTTGTTTGGACCGAACATGTCAAGGATATCTGCGACATGCCTCTCAAATGTACTCCAAAATTCAGATTTTGCATCTGTCACCAAATGAAGAAAAATGCTGATTACGTGACAGAACCAGCATGGCTTAAGCAACATAAAACACTTTACTAGCCAACTGATCATCCAGTGACTCTTAAACCAAATGAGAGTCCTTGTTGGCTAAAGATTTCAGCCAACATACCATCGATGTAGAAGTTGATTTCAACTACAAGAAGTTGACCTCTTCTACTCCTAGGTACCAGATTGTTACAAAAGTCATGAACCAGGGCATTGAAGCCTACTACACTCCATAAAATGTCTCATACACACCTGCAACTGGTACCTCCTGTGGCTGAACCACAACCACCTTTATTTGAACCACAACTACGTATGTCTATTCGTAATGTCTCTTTACATCCATCCACCAATCAGATTGGTTTTCCATAGATGGGACTGGTCCTGATACATCTAGTGCCTCTGGCTCCTCTTCTGTGTGTAGTGTTCCACTTTTCTTCACATCTTCAAGCTTTCCACCTTCTCCATCATTGCATTGTAGGTGCTCTTCTTTCTTGACATCTTCAAGCCTTCCACCTTGTTCTCCATCAATGCATTATGGGAACTCTTCTACATGTGCTATCTATGCAACATTGCATGATGACTGCTCAATCTTCTGCACTTGTCTTTTTTGCAGGTCTATTGATTTGTCATCCTCAAGCCAGTCATCCTCAACCTATTTTAGATTTAAATTTTCATTGATTCTTACATCCTCGTTGACAACCACCTCACTTGTGCAAGGATCGACCCAGTTTATGATTTCCTTTCGTCAACATACCCAACAAATAACGATTTTCTACATTGGTGTCATCATAAGCAATTGGACCAACAATTTTTAGATGGTATACCTTTGATTTCATACTAAATGAAGCCTCCTCGGGTCTGGCTTTTATGTCAACTTTGTTGGTAGTCCTATTCAACAAATATATTGTCGTATTCATTTATTTAGCATAGTATCTATTTGGAACTAACTTAACCTACAACATCTCCCTCATTATGTCTACAACTCTATCACTTTGCCCTTTCACCATCACCTATTTGCCTTTGAATTCGTTCTTTTTGACAAAAATCAATGAACATCTTAAATTCTTCTCCACTATGAAATTGAAGAACACTTATCTTCCTACATTCTTCTACTTTTGGCTTAAACTTTGATGGGTTGTGGCCTTTATGGAACCTAATTAATAATTATGTTAACTAGTATTAGTTTGGTCATATACTTCTGTATGTTACAAGTCATTCCCTCCAAAGGTTCTTCGATCTCAAAGCAAAAATAAGCACTAATGTCGGACTTCAATACTTATTCCACAAATCAATAATAGGTCATTTTATTTATCCGATATATGAAGACTTATGTTCATCACAAAGGTATGCATTTTTATTCCTTGTAAGTGAAGAACATTGTGCATGTGATAAGGGCTTGACTCATCTTTCAATGTAGCCCGTACTCTAATTTTCTAGTTGCTTTGATCCACATTGAAGATCTTCTATTCTCTAGGAATGTCATTGATTTGAGATGAAGTGTCCCAAACCTCATCAATGTATGGGGTGTTTATCAACTTATTTGTGATGTAATGGGTTGAACTTCAGTTTCATTGTTAACATTGAAGGTTGTCTTGACTACTTAAGATTTGTCGTAGTCGTCATTGCCTTCTTTAATACCTTCCTTAATATGTGCTTTTATTTTATCCATTGAAGTTTCAATTTGGTTAAGGACTCTTGAATGTCTAGGAATTTTGTTGTTAGAGATGACATGAACATTTCTGCACATCATCTAACAACATTTATAGCTAGCACATATTGGGTGTTGGGGAAACATTATGCTTCTCTTCTTAAGCCAATGAGTAACAAAAATTATAATTGTTGTGATACATCTTCACTCTGATCCAATGCCAAAGCCATAGTTGTTTGCATTGAGGCAAATATAATTTTAGTGTGATTTTCACTAGTAGTAGCAAGGAAATGTTCAAACATTTTAAGGATGAGATTATCAGGGTTAACATGACAAGGCATAACTTGACTCTTGCAACACTTTGTAGATTTCTCTCTCCTTCCTGTTACACCTTAGATTCACTTTAATGCACTCTATATTTTTTTGCCAGATGTGGTCTATCATATGAGCAAATTATGTGTATCATTGTATCACGATGAGCCAAAAGTGTGGTTGTCTTTATACTTGTTACCCCTCTCTTTCACCTAGGGGTAACTAGAAGAGATCATGTCGCATGGCCTGCAATGAAGACAATGATCCCAATGATGATGATGATCAACATTCTCCACAACCAACAACTCCCCAGATGCCTCATTCCTCGTCAACATAGCTCATCACACTTGATCAACATGGTTCATTGGAAGATGGTGGTCCAACACATTATGAGGCACATTGGTCCTTGTTTCATATAAAGTGTCATATTTAATGTATTTGACATGTGAGTGAGGATCATGGGTTGAAGTTGGATAATGAATCATAAGCTTAGAAGTTATGCTCTTTTCCTTGTTTCACCTTAGTGGCCATCTTTAGTATCCTAGTCCTGTGTTGTTACTCTTGGGCAACATGGGTACTACTGGGAGGCTTTGACAAGGGTAACATACCGTTCCCCCCCCATACTTAACACTTTCCATCTTAGGGCCTTCCGCAATGTAATAAACTTCGGTATCTGTTACATGTATGCCAAAAAGGCCCATGGTTCATCCTCCTATGAGAAGATGGGATAGAATGCCAAGGTTGATGCAACTGCTATAAAAAATAGATAAAGAAAGAATGTTATGAAAGAAAGAAAGAAATGTGGGATAATGAATGGCCAACTTTAAAAGCCAAAGGCCAGCTTGAGCTCTGCCCCCTCACTATGAGGCGATCACCTCTAGTTCCAATGCATTGAATGCATATCAAAATGAAATGACTTAATCCCAACAAGAAAGAAAAGAAAGAATAAAGTGCTTGAAACCTGAAAATGGGACTTGCAATGCATAAAATGAATATCAAAAGGCACGAAAGGGGTTTGGAATACACACACTGCCAAGGAAAGGGTATCTCAAGCAACAAACGCTCCCTTTACATAGGCACTCATGGAAATGGACCAAGCACGATACCTTGTATGTTAATGACTCCATCACCATGAAGTAAGCCTAGCATGTTTTCATTCACCATACTTACACTTAGATAGGCTTCTTGGGAAATATCCCTCTATCTAGGTATTGACACACCTAATAGGGTCTTTGAGGGTCCTCCCATACTTAAACTTGTCAAATTGAATAAAGTCTTGAGCTAATGTGAAGTTTGAAGGGTATATCTAATGTGAATTGCTCATGTGGCTTCTGTATTAAGTGATGGTTTACTTTATATGATTTTAAGGACTCTTGAACCTTGTGATTATTGGTCTTACTTGATTCTTCGGATTTCACTGACTTGGGTGCACTTGACATGGTATTTTGGAGGACTCCCTTATGATTTCAGCCAGGACATTGTGCATTTTATACATGACATAGCACATGTGATGTAGAGGTTGGGTCATATGATGACTTGACATATTTAGACACATCCTCTCACATCTCCTGGACCCTGAACGATGGATAGATGGGCCCTCATTTTGCAGATATGGTCACACTGGTTGATAGATGGGAAGGAAGCCCACATCTTGGACAGTGTACCCTGGTGCTTGTTAGACATTGGATGGAGGACATTGCACTTGCACATGATTTGACATCCTTCAAAGAGGTGATGCACCTTCATTCCACCTTGGACGCTCACCTTTTCACCTTGGACGTTGAGCCTACATCATGCGCTATGATTCTTTCATGATGATTAGGGCTTGCTTGCCATTGGGGAACCACTTTGATGATCGGTTGGGGTCCTTTTACGATGATACATGACCTTTGATGAGGAGGTGTCACCTTCCACCATCTTGCACCTTTTGATGATGAGACGTGGCCTTTGGAGGCCCTTGTACCCTTTTAGAGCATGGCGTCACCCTTCTTGTGGTTTCCTACACCCACGTGTGATATTGGAGGAGACATTTTGGTGTATTAGCATGTATTATTATTCTTTGAGGCTATTTGAGGGGTCGACCTTGACCTATCTCACTTGTATCATGGACATTTTGTGTTTTTAGGGCTTTTGAGGGTTTGTAGTGCTAGGGTTGCCTCATATAAAGAGGCTAGTGCTACGTCATTTGCAAATCATAACTCACCACTTGTGAGAATCATTACTACTTGTCTTCTCTTCTTTCCTCATCATGGAGCTCTTGTGTGCGCTTTTGGAGTGATATTGTGGATGCTTTATCTTGTTATGGTTTATTTTTCATGAAACTAGGGTTTCCTCATGCATACCGACTTGGTTTGTAAGTGCTCTTTTCAAGTTTAAGTGTTTGTTCTTGGCATGATTTAGTGAATGCTCTACTAGATTGGTAATAGTTGCATGTTATCCTTGTTTTCCTTGAATAACTTTTGAAACCCTATGAAAGGATTAAGATTGGTTATCCCCTTCCCTTGTTTTATCCATCTTAATTTTGTTGAAGCATACAAGGACAAGACTAAGGATTGTGATAGGACATCCCCCTAACCTTGTCTTTGAGGTTGAAGCCTAGAGTTTATGAGAGGATAAACTTTAGGGTTTGACTTAACTTAAATCTAATATCATTGCTAGATGCTAGAGAAGAAGTAGGACAACACTTAAGGTTTATAAGAGGATAAAACCTAGGGTTTCTTTCCTAGAAGTTTGAACCTAGGCTTATGAGGGGATAATCCTAGGGTTTCAAACCTTCAGGTCTTCTCTTGCATTTAGCCTCCATTGAAGGCGTTGGTTGAATCCATTTGCCCAAGGAGAGAAAATGGCACTAGTATTTTGTTTACAAGTGATACAAAACCTTAATTAATATTGTAACGACCACAATCGTTACGACTCCAACCGAAGCGAAAAGTGCAATTTTTTTTGTGTGTTTTTGGCAGGAAGACAACGACGACATAGTTAAACCACACCACCCGACAACGAACACCACGCACGTAGTTTAGGCAACAAACAACAACGACTCTACACACTAGCACATTAAGCAATTGGGCGAAACATGTGCAAATCAAAGAAAGAAACAACTACCCGCCAGACACACAACACGACAATGCTTACAAGCTAAGGACAACATCCACAATCCTGACACAACGGCCTCGACGACCAATCACTAGAACCTCTATGGCACGCAAAACCAAACACATGAAAGCGTTACAACCCAAGCGCCAACAACGAACTTACAATGATCAAACAACACCCACAACGGGAAGAACATGCTCCGGCTAAGTTATCATTCGCCTCTATCCAATAGGGCGCGCCATGATCCCCTCATCAAGATTCATGTTGTCCCCAAGTGATAGGTGCGACAATAACCCTGGCGCAACATAACCTATCTGGACCAAGGACTCAAGATAAATCCAACGCGCTAGGAGCTGAAATAACTGACAAGAAGACTACACCCACACCCCCAAGCAACAGGTCGACAAGACGCAAGATGACGTCATTTAAAAAGAAAATGCGCAAGCTATTACACGACTTCGCCAACAACCCAAAACCATTTAAGCAAGATGTCTAAGTGCAAAGGAGTGAACTGTAACCAAGCTACTATGGTCATAAATGTTNCTAGGCCCATAAATGCCTCCAAAACGAAAACCCTAGCCATGGATGACGTCTGAGGTCATGATGATGATGTCCTGGGCCTTCAAGGGCCAACGTCCATGTGGAAGAGCAAGATCCCCCTGGGTCTAGGTCTGCTAGGGTGCCTCCAAAGGCGACGTCCTTCTTTCTTCTTGGTGCATATCTTCAATGTCTTCTTACCCCTGGCTGGGGTTATAACATCCATCTGTGGGATTTAAGCCCCCCATGAAGGTCCGAGCTAATCATTCCCTCATGTGTACCTGTCCACCAGGCAAAGTCCTGCAGCAACAAGAAGTACGCCCTCCAGGGGTTCATAAGTCACAGGGATCATAACATGTAAATCACATCCAATAATCAAATTACCCAAATATGTGCATCAAACCCCCCTTTAACCCAGACAAATGCTCAAAGACGTTATGCAATTTGATAAGTTAGGTTTGGAGAAGGTCTCAGGGCGTCCTATTGGGCTAACCTCTCTTAAGTTTGGGGTGTTTCCCAGGTGGGATCTAGTCCAGATCATGTAAGTGTATGAGGTGGTATGGGGTAAGTGTTTGGGCATAGGGTGGATGTGATAACATGGAAATGTAAAGGGCGCCTTTGTAGAGAGCGAGCTGCACCTTGTCATAAATACTATTGTTTCCTAGCCCATTCATTGCCTTTTACTCTTAGCTTTATTGCTTTTGATCTTTTGCTTTTTTGCTTCAAGGGAATAGTTGAGGGCCACTGTCCTGGCTTGATGACCAGAGGTGACATCGTTATCCACAAACATTTCACGGAGATGAAAAGGCTGGCTCGTGATGAGAACCCCTTTCTCTTGGCTATGCCACCGAGAGCCACTACTCTGGTTTGGTGACCAGATAGGTGGTAGTGTCATACCGCTACATGCCCATGGTCATAATAGGCCGACTCTTGATGAGACCTCCTATCCATCAACTAGTACCTTGAGTGTTTATGTATCTCATGGGTCCCCTTTTCTTATTGAGAAGCTTTTCATTGCTTTCTTGGGGATCCTTGAGCGAAGCATCTCAAAGGTTTCAATATTGATTTTTAACTCTTGCCAACTACTTTTACCCTCTGGGCCTTTAGCCCCTTCTTCCCACAAGGCAAGGTACAACCCCTCCTAGTGTGGCCAATCCCAATGCCCAAACAAAGGTAAGGGGAGAGATGAGAGGAATAAAGATGGAAAGTGGTAAGTATGGAGGGAATAGACGATGACCTTTCACAGACCCACCTAGTGGCAACCCATCCTAAAGGGAGATCAACTTACTAGGGTACCATGTCACCCTTCCAAGTGTGAACAAAGGCAAAGAGCATAATTTCCAAGCAAACGCCATGAAATGAAGAAGAATTCAATGCAACATATTCAAGTGCTTCAAAAATCAGAGTGACACATACCATGATACCCAAACTCGTTACCTCATGGAGCAATACTTACTGCTACTTCAAAACTAGGTTGGTGGGATGGATACTGCTGCTGCTGATAAATATACTACATTGAAGAAAAGAGGGGCCCTCCAAGGCCATGCTCAAGTCTTCCGGCTCTCGGTACTCCATGTCTAGCACCTGTGGGCCTCGAGACGTGATCTCCTTAGTTATCCCTAGGGTAGGGGATAATAGAGACTATGGTGGTAGCTCTGCTACTAGATTCGTAGTCATGGAGACTATGGTGGTAGCCTTGCTACTAGATTCATAGTCGTGAGACTATGGTAGTAGCCTTGGGGTTACCAGATGCTTGCAAAGTAGTCATAAGACTATGGTGGTAGTCTTGGGACTACTAGAAGAAAACATCTTGGAAGAATACCTCCCTAGCTAAGAGGGAGTATTGATGTTTTGGTAGCAGCGGGAGGTATTCCTTCTGGACAACCTTTCTTAGAGAAGAAGAAGATTGTAGAAGTCAAAGGAAGACCATTGAACGGTTGAAGAACACCTCGGAAGAGAAGTCGTCCCACAGGAAAAGAATAAAGCGGAAGTGGAATTTCCAGGAAGAGAAGTCGGCCCACAGGAAAAGATAAAGGGAAATAGAATTTCCTAGAAGAGAAGTTGGCCCCAACTAAAGTAACTTGAAGACTATAAATAAAGGTGACGCCTTGCCCATTTGTCACTCACTCACTCAACTATCTCACTCAAGAAGAAGGCGCAAGTCTGAGGTAAGGAGAAGACGCAGCTACTGCAACAACTGGGGTTGTCTTGGTTATTCTTGGTGGTTTCTCTTGTGCGCTATCTCTGGGAAGAGGTGCACTGGTTTTGTATGGTGTTGCTGCTGCAACAGTTTGGTGTACTACCCTTATTTGGTGTGCTAGTCTTGTATCAGGCTTTCTTCATTATCAGTGTGCTCTTGTGAGGAAGAGCTTGTTCATGGTTTGAATGTATTATCAAAAGGAATCTATCTAAGAAAGGTTTGCTGGGTTTTTCCCCGGGTTTGGGGTTTCCCAGGATAAATCTCTGTGTCTTCTTGTGCTTGTTTATGCTGCTCATATTCTTAGTATATGATATATGTAAAAGAAGATTTAAAATACACCGGTAAATCTATTGCTCTGTAAATTAAAGAAAATCTAACAATGCATAGGTGATGGTCATATGCCATATGTTTTCGTACACAAACATGTGTGGTACAAGTACAACCCATTAATGTGCTTCAAACCATACACACGTGTACCACGTGTTTCATACGACCTGAAATGTGTTTTCGGGCTGTACAATCATCTGTATAATGCGTTTCCAAAGTTTTTTAGTTGATCTATTACTCGGTTTTTAATTGGGTTTGACCAAAAATGCTGGTAATTAATGGTAATATTAAATTCTTGAAGTAAAAGTTGACATTTCCTTTATCTTTCCCTTTCTATCCTTTTACTTAGATTTTAACATTACCACTAATTGTTTCAGGATGTTTGAGAGTGGTTCCAACCTCATTGAACTTCATATGGAGAAAGTAGAATTTCATGTCCCATTCAATTTTCAACAAACTTAAAATTTTTCAGGATTTCAAGATTGCCAGGATTGTAGTATTTTCATTGGATTCTATCATGTATGAGTGTATGGGATTGGCATTTAATCAAGAGCATGAAGGCCTTTATGTACCCTGATGTTGGCACTGATTGTTAAACTCCTTAGCAAAAATGTACCCTTAGCAAAAATGTACCCTTCAATCAAGCCAGAATCATTGATTAGGCATGTTATGCTTTTTCTCTATCAACTATATATGTTATGCAAAAATATATGTTATGCTTTGATTTATTCAGCACCATTTCCTGCATTTGGTTACAGTCGCAAGTTTATTACAAATCAGCTTTAATACAAAGTGAATAGGAAACAAAGATAAACAAATTTAATTTCCATATTAGTTAAGATCCGCACCGGTGAATCAACTTGGCCACAGGTTTAGCGATTATGGATTAACCATAATGGAATTAAGATGGCTGGCACTTGTATGATGAAATCTCATTTTGTAAAAGGAGGTCTTTTTATAATTTCAAAGATTACCTATGCACAATGGTCGGAGGCAACAACCTACTGACGAATTTGACCCTGTCTAGTCAAACTTATGAGATTACAATTGTGTACCCTAATTACAATGTCAATAAGAGAAAGTACACCAAATGAGAAACTAGGACACAAGCACATCATGAGAGAGAGAGAGAGAGAGAGCTTTTTGGTACACATCTACATTAGTCATGATAAATGTTTCTTTCTGTTGACTCTATATATGGATGTTGTATAGAATTTGCATCAACATGCATGTACATCTGCTCTCATTTTTATTATATTTCTCTAGCTTCTTGCCCTGCTTAATCCTGAGATCTAGGATAAAGATCTAAACTAAATGGTCTGGTAATATTGCTTACAACATTATTCATGTGATTTGTATTTGCAGATATCTCTTATAGACTCGTGGCTGTTATCACTTAATCCTATTAAACGTTTGCTTCTACGTACAATGCGAAAAGCTGAAACCAGCGATGGTTATCAGGGTCTTCAGAGACATGTTGTCTATGCATTTGGTGATCATTATGACTTGCGGAAAGAGCTCAACATATTGAACCTTCTAACAGGGTATTATGTTTACTGCTTCTACATGATGTGCTTTTACCTTATGCAGTTATGATCCTTCCAAATTTGTATTACATTTCAGTCCTTATTTTGAAATCAGCAATTGAGATCGACTAATAGATTGGAGTTGAATCATCTCAGTTGTTTATTTTCTGATCTTTTTGTTTGGCAGTTATATATTTTTGCTAGACAGAAAAGGTAGAATACGTTGGCAAGGTTTTGGGATAGCTTCAAATGACGAGGTATCATCAATGCTTTCATGTGCGTCTTTGCTACTGGAAGAGCAATGCAAGTAGTTATTGTAATTTCTATTGATTTGGTTCATATTTCTCATCAATCTAACAATTATTTGGAAATTAATATGGGCTTCCTACCATTTAGTGAGTCTCCGCAGTCCCGAGTGTTTTGAAAATTAGACTTTCCTACTAATAATGCATATGGAATATATATTTAAAATCATCAATTCTTTCTTGTATTTCTTGGCTACGGGCTATTGGCTATTGGAATGTGTACTGATTTGGTTCATATCTTTTATTGATCTAACCATTACTTGGAAAACGAAGACGGACTTTCTACAATTAAGGAGTCTCTGCGGTTTATTGCCTTCAGAAAATTTACTTTCCTACTCAAAATGCATATTGAATATTCTATATAAGTAAAATTGGGAGGGTTGTTTGTTTACTGCTGTAACTGGTTGACATTGCATGGGTTGTTTTAGGAGATGTGAAACATGCGATGGAATCATTCATAATATTGTATTCTAACAGCATTCAGGTAGGTTATCTCCTTCAAGTACGAAGCAGTAGAAATTTTGACTTTGAGAAAGTTTGCTTCAAACTTATTATGTTATTGATTCCACCAATAAAATATTCAATAATAATATGCCAGTAACAGTATTGAGATGGATGAACCAACAATTTCGACAATTCTCCCTACTGTTCTTCAAATCGGCCTGATAACTAGGGAAGAATTAAAAATGTATGGGAGAACAGGGCCCTTTATTACCAGTGGAAACCCTATAAAATACTTATTACTGACAAGTTGGCTGCAGGTTTATAAACAAAGATAGGTTGGCTGCTAATAATATAATTAAATAATCTACTATTAGGAAAATGTTCAAGAGATTTAGTATTTACTTTCCATTGGAGACTATGGGTCCTTTTCACTCGGGAATATTAACGAGCACTCTTCTGTGTTTGCTTGGTGCATATTATCTTTCTTCCCTGGCAAAGGTCATTGTCCTCAGTCAGCAGTTGGATGTTGGCTTTGTCTATGATGTGATTCTTTGGTCCTTTTCAATACTATAAATGTCTTTGTCACTTAGTTTTGCTAAAATGCTGTTCGTGTCAAGGCCATTTATTTGTGGAGGCCAAAATTACAGGAAATTGACTCTCACTATAGTATGGAAGTAGTTGACAAGTTTTGGTATAGCCTATTTATCATTAATTCAGAGGAGAAAGGTCCATCCAATGTTCATTAATGAACAACTACTTGCAGATGCAATGTCCTTTTGCTCCGTCCAAGCTTTATCAAATTCAATGACTAAATTAATAGGGTGGTCCATTTAGCAGACCAATCTCTCGTTACACAGCCATCATTATAAAAGGGATAAACCCACAACTCCGAAGACAAATACAAGTTCGAAGACAAAAATATTTTTAATAAATGTTGAATGGATGATGAATACAGTTGCACAATGAGACCTTTCTATATAATGCTAAAGAGATGAGTCACGGTGAATGGACATGGCTTTCAAGGAGACTAATTGATAATTATGTTAATCAATATTAATTGGGTAATATACTTTGGTATATTACAAGCCATCCTCTCCATAAATGCTTTGACCTCGAGGCAGAAATAAGGATTGATGTTGACTTGAAAACTTCTCCCACGAATCAATAATAGGTTGTGTACTTGTTTGATATATGAAGACTTTTGTTCATCACGAAGATAGGCAATTTTATTGTCCAAGCAAGAATAATGTTTTACACGTGACAAGGATTCAATTCATCTTTTAATGTAATTGCTTGAACTTTAATTTATAGTTGCTGCGATCTGTGTGTAAGCTCTCTTCTATTCTTTGGGAGTCATCATTGACTTGAGATGAAGTGTCCCAAACTTCATCAATGTATGGGGTGCTTATCATTGTATTTTCTGATGTAATGTGTTGAATTTAAGTTTTATCATCAACATTGAAGGTTGTCTCGACTACTTGAGATTTGTCTTGGGCATTGATGCGTTTTCAATACCTTCCTTAGTATGTGATTGTATTTTATCTAATAAAGTTTCAGTTTTGGTTAAGGACTGTTGAATGTCTAGGAATTCAGCTCTCAGATACGGCCTCAACATTTCTCCACATTGTGCAACAGCATTTACAACTAGCACATATTGGGCAGCACGTGAAGCATGTTTGGAAAACCACACAAGAACATAGACAATAAGTGCAAGCAAGAATATAACAAGAGCGAGAAACATATACTTGATTCACACTTCAATATGGTGGATGTAGATACATACAATGGAAACAAAGTCCAATACCAAAATGCTGTACAACCACTTTATTAATTAATCACCACCTAACCTATTAATAACTTGAAAATTAAAACTTGTTTGGACCGAACATGTCAAGGATATCTGCGACATGCCTCTCAAATGTACTCCAAAATTCAGATTTTGCATCTGTCACCAAATGAAGAAAAATGCTGATTACGTGACAGAACCAGCATGGCTTAAGCAACATAAAACACTTTACTAGCCAACTGATCATCCAGTGACTCTTAAACCAAATGAGAGTCCTTGTTGGCTAAAGATTTCAGCCAACATACCATCGATGTAGAAGTTGATTTCAACTACAAGAAGTTGACCTCTTCTACTCCTAGGTACCAGATTGTTACAAAAGTCATGAACCAGGGCATTGAAGCCTACTACACTCCATAAAATGTCTCATACACACCTGCAACTGGTACCTCCTGTGGCTGAACCACAACCACCTTTATTTGAACCACAACTACGTATGTCTATTCGTAATGTCTCTTTACATCCATCCACCAATCAGATTGGTTTTCCATAGATGGGACTGGTCCTGATACATCTAGTGCCTCTGGCTCCTCTTCTGTGTGTAGTGTTCCACTTTTCTTCACATCTTCAAGCTTTCCACCTTCTCCATCATTGCATTGTAGGTGCTCTTCTTTCTTGACATCTTCAAGCCTTCCACCTTGTTCTCCATCAATGCATTATGGGAACTCTTCTACATGTGCTATCTATGCAACATTGCATGATGACTGCTCAATCTTCTGCACTTGTCTTTTTTGCAGGTCTATTGATTTGTCATCCTCAAGCCAGTCATCCTCAACCTATTTTAGATTTAAATTTTCATTGATTCTTACATCCTCGTTGACAACCACCTCACTTGTGCAAGGATCGACCCAGTTTATGATTTCCTTTCGTCAACATACCCAACAAATAACGATTTTCTACATTGGTGTCATCATAAGCAATTGGACCAACAATTTTTAGATGGTATACCTTTGATTTCATACTAAATGAAGCCTCCTCGGGTCTGGCTTTTATGTCAACTTTGTTGGTAGTCCTATTCAACAAATATATTGTCGTATTCATTTATTTAGCATAGTATCTATTTGGAACTAACTTAACCTACAACATCTCCCTCATTATGTCTACAACTCTATCACTTTGCCCTTTCACCATCACCTATTTGCCTTTGAATTCGTTCTTTTTGACAAAAATCAATGAACATCTTAAATTCTTCTCCACTATGAAATTGAAGAACACTTATCTTCCTACATTCTTCTACTTTTGGCTTAAACTTTGATGGGTTGTGGCCTTTATGGAACCTAATTAATAATTATGTTAACTAGTATTAGTTTGGTCATATACTTCTGTATGTTACAAGTCATTCCCTCCAAAGGTTCTTCGATCTCAAAGCAAAAATAAGCACTAATGTCGGACTTCAATACTTATTCCACAAATCAATAATAGGTCATTTTATTTATCCGATATATGAAGACTTATGTTCATCACAAAGGTATGCATTTTTATTCCTTGTAAGTGAAGAACATTGTGCATGTGATAAGGGCTTGACTCATCTTTCAATGTAGCCCGTACTCTAATTTTCTAGTTGCTTTGATCCACATTGAAGATCTTCTATTCTCTAGGAATGTCATTGATTTGAGATGAAGTGTCCCAAACCTCATCAATGTATGGGGTGTTTATCAACTTATTTGTGATGTAATGGGTTGAACTTCAGTTTCATTGTTAACATTGAAGGTTGTCTTGACTACTTAAGATTTGTCGTAGTCGTCATTGCCTTCTTTAATACCTTCCTTAATATGTGCTTTTATTTTATCCATTGAAGTTTCAATTTGGTTAAGGACTCTTGAATGTCTAGGAATTTTGTTGTTAGAGATGACATGAACATTTCTGCACATCATCTAACAACATTTATAGCTAGCACATATTGGGTGTTGGGGAAACATTATGCTTCTCTTCTTAAGCCAATGAGTAACAAAAATTATAATTGTTGTGATACATCTTCACTCTGATCCAATGCCAAAGCCATAGTTGTTTGCATTGAGGCAAATATAATTTTAGTGTGATTTTCACTAGTAGTAGCAAGGAAATGTTCAAACATTTTAAGGATGAGATTATCAGGGTTAACATGACAAGGCATAACTTGACTCTTGCAACACTTTGTAGATTTCTCTCTCCTTCCTGTTACACCTTAGATTCACTTTAATGCACTCTATATTTTTTTGCCAGATGTGGTCTATCATATGAGCAAATTATGTGTATCATTGTATCACGATGAGCCAAAAGTGTGGTTGTCTTTATACTTGTTACCCCTCTCTTTCACCTAGGGGTAACTAGAAGAGATCATGTCGCATGGCCTGCAATGAAGACAATGATCCCAATGATGATGATGATCAACATTCTCCACAACCAACAACTCCCCAGATGCCTCATTCCTCGTCAACATAGCTCATCACACTTGATCAACATGGTTCATTGGAAGATGGTGGTCCAACACATTATGAGGCACATTGGTCCTTGTTTCATATAAAGTGTCATATTTAATGTATTTGACATGTGAGTGAGGATCATGGGTTGAAGTTGGATAATGAATCATAAGCTTAGAAGTTATGCTCTTTTCCTTGTTTCACCTTAGTGGCCATCTTTAGTATCCTAGTCCTGTGTTGTTACTCTTGGGCAACATGGGTACTACTGGGAGGCTTTGACAAGGGTAACATACCGTTCCCCCCCCATACTTAACACTTTCCATCTTAGGGCCTTCCGCAATGTAATAAACTTCGGTATCTGTTACATGTATGCCAAAAAGGCCCATGGTTCATCCTCCTATGAGAAGATGGGATAGAATGCCAAGGTTGATGCAACTGCTATAAAAAATAGATAAAGAAAGAATGTTATGAAAGAAAGAAAGAAATGTGGGATAATGAATGGCCAACTTTAAAAGCCAAAGGCCAGCTTGAGCTCTGCCCCCTCACTATGAGGCGATCACCTCTAGTTCCAATGCATTGAATGCATATCAAAATGAAATGACTTAATCCCAACAAGAAAGAAAAGAAAGAATAAAGTGCTTGAAACCTGAAAATGGGACTTGCAATGCATAAAATGAATATCAAAAGGCACGAAAGGGGTTTGGAATACACACACTGCCAAGGAAAGGGTATCTCAAGCAACAAACGCTCCCTTTACATAGGCACTCATGGAAATGGACCAAGCACGATACCTTGTATGTTAATGACTCCATCACCATGAAGTAAGCCTAGCATGTTTTCATTCACCATACTTACACTTAGATAGGCTTCTTGGGAAATATCCCTCTATCTAGGTATTGACACACCTAATAGGGTCTTTGAGGGTCCTCCCATACTTAAACTTGTCAAATTGAATAAAGTCTTGAGCTAATGTGAAGTTTGAAGGGTATATCTAATGTGAATTGCTCATGTGGCTTCTGTATTAAGTGATGGTTTACTTTATATGATTTTAAGGACTCTTGAACCTTGTGATTATTGGTCTTACTTGATTCTTCGGATTTCACTGACTTGGGTGCACTTGACATGGTATTTTGGAGGACTCCCTTATGATTTCAGCCAGGACATTGTGCATTTTATACATGACATAGCACATGTGATGTAGAGGTTGGGTCATATGATGACTTGACATATTTAGACACATCCTCTCACATCTCCTGGACCCTGAACGATGGATAGATGGGCCCTCATTTTGCAGATATGGTCACACTGGTTGATAGATGGGAAGGAAGCCCACATCTTGGACAGTGTACCCTGGTGCTTGTTAGACATTGGATGGAGGACATTGCACTTGCACATGATTTGACATCCTTCAAAGAGGTGATGCACCTTCATTCCACCTTGGACGCTCACCTTTTCACCTTGGACGTTGAGCCTACATCATGCGCTATGATTCTTTCATGATGATTAGGGCTTGCTTGCCATTGGGGAACCACTTTGATGATCGGTTGGGGTCCTTTTACGATGATACATGACCTTTGATGAGGAGGTGTCACCTTCCACCATCTTGCACCTTTTGATGATGAGACGTGGCCTTTGGAGGCCCTTGTACCCTTTTAGAGCATGGCGTCACCCTTCTTGTGGTTTCCTACACCCACGTGTGATATTGGAGGAGACATTTTGGTGTATTAGCATGTATTATTATTCTTTGAGGCTATTTGAGGGGTCGACCTTGACCTATCTCACTTGTATCATGGACATTTTGTGTTTTTAGGGCTTTTGAGGGTTTGTAGTGCTAGGGTTGCCTCATATAAAGAGGCTAGTGCTACGTCATTTGCAAATCATAACTCACCACTTGTGAGAATCATTACTACTTGTCTTCTCTTCTTTCCTCATCATGGAGCTCTTGTGTGCGCTTTTGGAGTGATATTGTGGATGCTTTATCTTGTTATGGTTTATTTTTCATGAAACTAGGGTTTCCTCATGCATACCGACTTGGTTTGTAAGTGCTCTTTTCAAGTTTAAGTGTTTGTTCTTGGCATGATTTAGTGAATGCTCTACTAGATTGGTAATAGTTGCATGTTATCCTTGTTTTCCTTGAATAACTTTTGAAACCCTATGAAAGGATTAAGATTGGTTATCCCCTTCCCTTGTTTTATCCATCTTAATTTTGTTGAAGCATACAAGGACAAGACTAAGGATTGTGATAGGACATCCCCCTAACCTTGTCTTTGAGGTTGAAGCCTAGAGTTTATGAGAGGATAAACTTTAGGGTTTGACTTAACTTAAATCTAATATCATTGCTAGATGCTAGAGAAGAAGTAGGACAACACTTAAGGTTTATAAGAGGATAAAACCTAGGGTTTCTTTCCTAGAAGTTTGAACCTAGGCTTATGAGGGGATAATCCTAGGGTTTCAAACCTTCAGGTCTTCTCTTGCATTTAGCCTCCATTGAAGGCGTTGGTTGAATCCATTTGCCCAAGGAGAGAAAATGGCACTAGTATTTTGTTTACAAGTGATACAAAACCTTAATTAATATTGTAACGACCACAATCGTTACGACTCCAACCGAAGCGAAAAGTGCAATTTTTTTTGTGTGTTTTTGGCAGGAAGACAACGACGACATAGTTAAACCACACCACCCGACAACGAACACCACGCACGTAGTTTAGGCAACAAACAACAACGACTCTACACACTAGCACATTAAGCAATTGGGCGAAACATGTGCAAATCAAAGAAAGAAACAACTACCCGCCAGACACACAACACGACAATGCTTACAAGCTAAGGACAACATCCACAATCCTGACACAACGGCCTCGACGACCAATCACTAGAACCTCTATGGCACGCAAAACCAAACACATGAAAGCGTTACAACCCAAGCGCCAACAACGAACTTACAATGATCAAACAACACCCACAACGGGAAGAACATGCTCCGGCTAAGTTATCATTCGCCTCTATCCAATAGGGCGCGCCATGATCCCCTCATCAAGATTCATGTTGTCCCCAAGTGATAGGTGCGACAATAACCCTGGCGCAACATAACCTATCTGGACCAAGGACTCAAGATAAATCCAACGCGCTAGGAGCTGAAATAACTGACAAGAAGACTACACCCACACCCCCAAGCAACAGGTCGACAAGACGCAAGATGACGTCATTTAAAAAGAAAATGCGCAAGCTATTACACGACTTCGCCAACAACCCAAAACCATTTAAGCAAGATGTCTAAGTGCAAAGGAGTGAACTGTAACCAAGCTACTATGGTCATAAATGTTATCATAAGGTGAACTAAGTTAGGCACTGAACAACCTCAAGAAACGTTGATTAACAAATATCCACTATCCATTAAATTAAGTGAACTTCTAATTTATGCTAATTATATAATAATCGATTTTGCTGTCTAATTTAAGAAGTCTAAATTAATCAATAAATACAAATCTAAATTAACAATTTAACAATATATAACAATAATAACAATATCAATATATAACACTATTAACAATATTAATATATAACACTATTAGCAATATCAATATATAACACTATAATTATAACACTATCAATAATATTAATTTACAAAACACTGTTTAACAATATTAACAATATTAATGTATAACCCGCTGTCTATTAAATGCCATTCGGTTGTCGTTCTTTATTCCATTAAATACACATGCTGTCCTTCAATTATATTTTACAATTATATTTTAAATTAGCAGTATGTATCTTTGTGTAATCAATTTGCTACCATCATGCTGGGTATAAGACATTCAATATTAAATCGCCATGGGAATCCTAATAATGCTGTTCATTATACACTATATAATTGCCGACTATTATTATACATAACTCATATAAAAAGGGTCGTCAATTTAATTATGATAACTATCAACGCTGTTATACAATCAATGTTGTCAAAAATTAAGATTACTGTCAACGCTGTCCTTAAACATTAAAATTGCTGAGTAATGACATTTACTATCATCAAATTAAAACTGTCATAAAACACAGTTACCATTACATGTAAACCACTGTTTCTAAAATTTCAAATCTCTGGCACACATCATACATCCAACGTTGTCGCTAAAACTAAGGAAGGCAATGGTGGTATCGCAGGGCAAGTTTTGACAACACTGAGTGGAAAGTGGTAAGGCTGTGTGTGAAATCGCTGCAGAGTAATAATTCACTAACCAACTGTCAAAAGAGTATTATTGGTTATCATTATTATATCGCAGAGTATGTTAACGCTGCGTATTATATCGCTATCCTAATATCACTACATTTACTGTGACGTCTAAACTATATCTCTATGACACATACCATCCTATCAATAGCCATCAATTATTAATTACCTTACGGTGATAGCATCATAAAATCACAATATAACTATCAATTACTAAATACAACTGTAATAGCATCATAAAATCACAATATCCCTGTGATAGCATTATAAAATCACAATATAACTGCCAATTACTAAATACAACTGTGATAGAATCATAAAATCACAATATAACTGTGAGAGCCTTATAACTGTGATTACATTACGGTGATAGCATCATAAAATCACAATATAACTGTGATAGTCATCATCCTCACAATATAATTGTCAACTACTAAATACATCACGGTGATAGCCAAAAAGGGGCTGGAAAACATTTAAACGAAAATGCATAATATAATGAAAAACACAGACATATCCCTTCATACGGAACGTAGGCTGTGTTAGTTGCAACCGCTATGTAAATCGCCGTGGTTTAAGTGCAAAAACGCAAGCTAAATTCATCTTCAAAATATATTAAATTGCAGAGGGAAAATCACAGTTGAATGTATTGAAACGCATAGGATATTTGCCATCAAAATATAATAAAACACAGAGGTGTTATAAAATGCAAAGCTCAATGCAACGCATAGATAATAAAGGGGTGAACAACTGGGCAAAACTATCCTTCGATCATCATCCATGCACAGAAAAGCAGGGCATTAGAATCTATAGGTCGCTATGCACCGAAGTCACGACCATCGATTCGGCTCCTGGCCGACTGCTCAGGCATGGACTGATGACCTAGGGATAAGGGTGGAAGATAAAGCGCAATCTAATCACAATAATCAATAAAACAAAACATAACAGTCATAGCAATCAGGGAGCGGGTTGCCAAGGAAATCAATTCAAGACAACGAGCGTAAAGCTATGATCACTTAAAGTTCTCGATTAAAAACGCCGAGTAAAACACATTTCTTTACACAATATAAGTACAGTAATGAAACACAAGAAAAATAATAATCTACCATTCAAATAAACACATACGTACCATGGCCCAAGGTGACAACTCCAAGTCGTTGTCCCGTGCGCGCTTCGTCCAACTCCCACTTGCCAACCGATGATACTTCATCGATACCTCCCAACCAATGCTAGAGGTACTCTTCTTCTCCCAGAGCCCCCCGAGTCGCAAAGGGGCCACACACACTAAACCAAAGAACAACTAGCAACCAGCTCGCCTCGCAAGGTCGAGCTACCACTCGTTACCCGAGCTGAGTATCCCAACTCCCACAAGATAAGTCAGTCAAGACAAAAATTCTGCAGCGTAATGTTACACATCAAAGTTCAGATCCATGGTCCTCCTCCTCCATCCTTTTTATAGAGTTTCTAAGTGATTTCTTTCCCAAATTCCCATTTAATTTATTTTTCATTAATTTAATTCAGAAAAACCTTCCCCGTACACATGTCACCCATCCCCCTAGTTGCACCAAAAATTAATTTCATTAATTATTTAATTATTCCTATTTCCCTCACCCACCTAAAAACATTTATAAAATCGCTCCTCAGTCTCCCCATATTCCCTTACACATTTTAAATGCCTTACGCCCTTACTAAATTCTTAGTTGAGTTCATATTTAGAAATTTCTTAAAGGCAAGATTCCTTACTAAGTTAGTCATTCTGTTTTTTCCTTACGTTTCCTTTCTTCTCTATGTTTCCCCTTTTTCCCTTAGTTTCCTATTTTTTTAAAGTTTCCCTCGTTTCCCTTTTTATCTAAAACTCAAATTAGCAAGTGTAGAAAAATCACCTCTTTCTCTTTTTAATTAATAAAGTTTAATTTGCATATGTTGAAAAAAATCATTTTTTTTTTTTTATTTTTAAAATTAATCCCCCAAGGTAATTTGAATTTAATAAATTAATTGAATTTCTTACCCACTTCTCGTCACATGTTTAATTATGATTATGATTATTTTTTTTTTTTGCCACAAGTAATACTTAGACCTAGATTTTAATTTCCTAGGTTGGGCGACATTTTTATTAGGGAAATTGTTTTTAAATCTTACTTATCACGTCATTTATTTTAAGGTCGAATAGGTTTATTCACTTATCCGTTGAAATCGCGACGTGCCCTTCAGGACGCACTAGGTGCTCCAAGGGTGACACTCGCCTTTTTCTGTTTTCTTTGCACGACGTGCCCTTCAGGATGCACTACGTGCTCCAAGGGTGCCATTCGCCTCTTTCCATTTTCCTTGCGTGATGTGCCCTTCAGGACGCACTACGTGCTCCAAGGGTGCCACTCGCCTCTTGACTGACTTGGTAGACATCAAAAACCCTTGGAGTCAATACTTCGCCAGGTGATCTTGTGGGAGACTAAGGGCCTATAAGGCCCCTGCCTTATTGCGCGCCCCTTAGAATCATCGTGAGCGACTGTCGCAGTCTGCGCTCACAACATCGTGGGTCTTCTCGAACTAGGTAATCGTTAACCTACAGTTCGAGCCAAGACGTGAGTGCTAGTAGGCTGTGGCAGGGCTGCTATCCACACCTCTCCCTCAACATCTCTGGTTGTCGTGCATGACCCCTCTAGTCCACATGTGAGTCTGGTCGGTAAGCTATCGTCAGCCTGCATCATCAACAAATCATATCAACAATAATAATCAATCATCATAACATCTAATCAGATGTACATATGTCATATCTACAACAATCAAACCTCAATAGTCCACTCCCTGACTCGATCTAAAGTCCAAGGGGTTTCATCGATGCCTCTGCATCCTCGAGGTCCAAAGTCCTACATACTTAGGAGAACTGAGTCAATAACACCTGTCTATGTCAATACAACAAAATAACATGTCATCATATCCATAATGCCTCATAATCATAATCAAACGCCCAATAGTATAATAATCTGGATCACTTGCAAGCAAGTGTCCTCAAAGAATAAGTTCACTCAGTGCGTGCAAGAGCGGGATGTTACATACACCCCCTCTTGGTCTAAACTTTGTCCCTGAAGTTTCACAATATATAAGTGCCGAAATAATGTGTATCACAGTATCATAAGTCTATCTATCAAACAAAAATGGAAACTGCTGGCGCATATCATATGTGTCCTCCTAGGTCGCCGAGTGCGGACTATAGTTGTCCCACTGGACCTTGACATGATCTACTATTCGACGTCGTAGTTGTCGAATGCGATGATCCATGATGCAGATCGGCTCAACCGTGAGCGCCCCCTCGTCCGATACCTGCAAGGAACTCATGTCAATAACATGTGTAGGATCACTAATATAATGTCTCAAAACAGAGACGTGAAAAACATCGTGCATACTGTTATCGCTCTGTAAATTCCTAGAGGTTGTTGGAGTAGAAGAAATTTGCCAGAGGTAACTTTATCCAACCACTTCGAAACTGGAATCTAGCCCTGCCAGCTTCAAAGAGAGATCTTTTTGTATGATTTAGATATGTTTTAACTTTGAGATATTAGGCTAGTTGAATAAAATAAGATTGAATGGTTTGTTTTTTCTTTTGTAAAGTTGGTTGAAAAAGGGTTTACGCATCCATTGGGCTATGGGGTCTGTATTATAAAGATAGAGATCTAAACAAGAACTAAAAGATTCTTTTCACAGGGCAAGATAATGCATTCATTGGATTCTTTAACAGTAAAGTGACGGATAGCAGAAAAGATGAGAATATCAATTAAAGTAAATGAGCATTTAAGAATTTCTTCACTATAATATCAGAAGATAAACATTGAGATCCTTAAAGTCGGAGACATGGTATACAAAGATAAATCCTGCAACATGCGCTACTTTTAAAAAATCAGATTAGAAAACAATATGACGACTGAGTGAGAAAAACATTTAACACAGAAAAGTAAACATCACCAATGAATAACACACAAGAATCCCGTGAAACGTCCCTTTGTATTACTGGAAGATCTTTTGATAAACAATTACAGTCTTTATGGCTTACAGGGTGTAAAGATCAACCCTTGGTACTTCAAAGTTCGAAGTATTTATAATAAAAAATTACATACGATCCTGTCATTAAAGATCAGGACGTGGCAGATTCTAAATTTAGCTAACTAACTCAACAAGATACAAAAATCCAGGAATTGTTGATGATGTGTTGAAATCTTCATGCTGCTTTCTGGGGAAAACCATTGGTGAGTCATCTACACGACTTCGTCTGATCGGATTGCTGACTAGACTTGGATACCTCATCTCCTACTCGATCAGGTTGCATAGCTCTTCCCATCGAAGATGACTGGGAATGATGACTTTGAGTAGTCTTCGGTATATTTCATCCATCTCTGTGTACTTGACAAAAGTTGGCTTGACGATGAAAATATATCGGATCTCGTGTTGTATGCTGATGTCTGGCTACAAAGTTTCTAAGAACGCCTTGCCCATTATGCTGCCCTGTATTCCCGAAAATTTTGAACTATCTTTGGCCACTGTAGCCAAATTCTGTTTATAATTAGGAAGGGTCATTAACTTGCCATTTAGGACCCTTAAGCCAGGGAGACCTTTCTTCTGCAGAGCTTTGATTTTGCCGAAAAATCTTTGCACTCCTGTGTCCATAGTCTGGACCTTCTCCTCCAATTGTAGCATTAGTCCTCTTTTGGTTAGAACCCTCTTGACCTCGAGGATGGTTTCCGTCCTATCTTCAATCTTCATATCCTCTAACTCTTCCCTAGTTTTTGAATTCAGGAATTTAATGATCTCAGTGGCTTCTGTGGGCATTTCTCCCAGTTCTCCTCTTATTTT
>JZKD02S2161968.1:33055-43075 GCA_000966675.3 Picea glauca
GGAATGGAATGGTTTTTTGGTGGGCCCCCTCCTCTAACATGGTAGAAATCTATTGCTCCAGACTCCTACCACTTACCGCAAACCAATTTGCCACTTACCATTTACCATTTTTCTGACATACCCCCTCTGCCCCGTGACATCATTTTCCACTATCTTCTCCTAATGGTCACATCTCATAACTCTGCCAGTCCTTTCCCCCTATTCACCCATCACAAGTCCCTTCACCATGGTCGGTCCCCAATCAACACCCTCCACATCACCCGATCGTACTCGTCACTCGTTTTACCTGCCATCTCACGCTCCAAATGACCCGTTGGCCATTTATTACAAGCTAACTTATCTGTTAGCCTGTTGATCTGTCCCCCACGCCCAACGGATATCCGTTTGCTCAAAACTAACCCTTCTCCTTCATTCACCCATTGCTTATCTTATCCTCGCACCAGAAAGTTTTTCCTTGTCTTCTCTCCGATTCAGTCAGCAATCCAAAACCACAGCCATTCCCACTAACGTTTTTGTTTGAATTGCAGGTACTTTTCACAGTGATGGCGCCAAAATCCAAGAAAGCAGAAGTCGAGGAAAATCCTTTCCTCCCACCTCCTGTCGAGCTCGACAGGATCCCATTGGCTGACAAAGATCATCTAATCTCAGACACAAGGTGCGAATTTGACTTCGCGGATTTGCAGTCGTGGCTCAATGACACTTTCTTAGATCAGAGCGATGAAATTGGGCTCTGGGAGTCAAACCTTCCTCTATATCTTTTCCCCCAGGTCCATCATTTCCCTGAATTCACCCTCAAATGCCAGGCTCATTACCTTTCCGACCAGAGAACAAAGTTTTTCCCAATGAAGAACAGAGTTTTTCCCAATGAAAANTTTCCTCCCACCTCCTGTCGAGCTCGACAGGATCCCATTGGCTGACAAAGATCATCTAATCTCAGACACAAGGTGCGAATTTAACTTCGCGGATTTGCAGTCGTGGCTCAATGACACTTTCTTAGATCAAAGCGATGAAATTGGGCTCTGGGAGTCAAACCTTCCTCTATATCTTTTCCCCCAGGTCCATCATTTCCCTGAATTCACCCTCAAATTCCAGGCTCATTACCTTTCTAACCAGAGAACAGAGTTTTTCCCGATGAAGAATAGAGTTTTTCCCGATGAAAAACTCTGTTCTTCATCACACCAGAGGCCATTGATCAAATTATCCAGATACCCAGAACTGAATCCACCTCCCCTTTTAATCTTGAAATCATAACAGAGTTATACCAGAAACTATCTTTTCCTCAGAGAGCCCAGATTTTTGAGTTTTTCCTCCCATAGGATGCTCAGCTCCCCAAGTCAAATCCCCCGTATCCCTCCTCCCTGTTCTCAGAGAAGGGAAACCAAGTCATTTCATCGCTCTATTCTCTGCTTGGTTTTTTTTCAGATGAATGTGTGGATGAACCTATATTGGGTTTTCTGTCCATTTTCTNATACCCAGAACTGAATCCACCTCCCCTTTTAATCTTGAAATCATAACAGAGTTATACCAAAAACTATCTTTTCCTCAGAGAGCCCAGATTTTTTAGTTTTTCCTCCCATAGGATGCTCAGCTCCCCAAGTCAAATCCCCGGTATCCTTCCTCCCTGTTCTCAGAGAAGGGAAACCAAGTCATTTCATCGCTCTATTCTCTGCTTGGTTTTTTTTCAGATGAATGTGTGGATGAACCTATATTGGGTTTTCTGTCCATTTTCTCCAAAGGAAAGACCCACCACTCAGTTCGACTACAGCACTTTCCTGGCAGACAGTATTCATGAGCAACTTTCAAAGTTCGCCATAGAGGGCATGTTCTGGTATTCCTCCATAATGGCTTACATGTTCACTTTCTTTCAAGCGGACAGGTTTTCTTTCTCAATGTAGAAAATGGACAAGAACGGGAAGCCGCAGGCGGTAACATCTTGGACTTCGTTGCTCAGACGGAATTCTACAGAGTTCAGTTTCAAACAGTTTATCGAGCAGTTTTACCACCAAGTGGTGAGCATGCTCAATGGAAAACTAGAACCAAGAATAAATGAGGAGATTCAGAGGATCTTACACCTCTCAGACCTTGCAAAAGCTGAAGATTGGTATCTTTACCAAAATCACACCGAGATCAGAGTATATGGATGCAAGTTAGCTCCATACAAACCGCCCAAGTATTTACCCGTGAGGATATTTGCCCTGGAGTACATAAGACAAATGATAAACTCAGACGACATACATTTTGTGTCTCTGAAGAAGAAACAGCAGCTCAGAATTAAAGGGCAAATAGGGTCTTTTATCTGCAATAGCCGAGGCGTCGGGGAGGAGGCAGACAGACTTTTGAAAGAAATGAAGCTCCATGCTAGTTTCTTATGGCACTATGATCCGTGCGGGATAATTTCGGAAATGAGGGTTAAGAATAAAAATGTTTCATATGTTCATACACCCAAGCCCGAGATAGAAAGGTTCGCAAATCAAACGGAATGGGAGCCAAACACTCTGGTAGAGATAGAATAGCAGGACCCTTCAGTTACTATCTCGCAAACAACTACACCACAGGTTCCAAAGGAGAAAAGACCCAGGAAGAATACTTCACCTTCCGTCACCGAAGTCTTGGCTGAAGATTTCCAATTACATACCAAAAGGCCAAAATCCAATCATACAACTGACACGGCTGGCAAAAAGGAAACCCAATCCACTACAACTATGAAAGGTGATCAGTGACCTCTTATCACAAGCAGCAAGCAGATCATGTCTACAGTTTCGTCCAAGAAGCCGACGGATACTTCACTAGTTGACCAGCCAAATAAAGGAGGACCAAGGTTGAGTATTTTTTAGAAGTAAGACCAGATCAAGAAGAGGAATCAGACGTTGACCGGCAGTACTTATGCTTAGTTTTGGAAACAGACATCAATGGCACAACACAGACTGTTGTCTTCATTCGATACAGAGAAGGGTAGAATGCACATGGCTTTTCTGCAGGCACAGGTGCCCGACCCGAAGGTAATCACTGATTACAAAAGGGCAATGTTCAAGTTTCATACCAGAGATGTGCACCCTGCCGATCAAATGGATATGCACAGGCAAATTGGAGAAATGGTTTTCTCCACTTTGGCAAATGCTTCTACTACGACTGCTAAATTACAGGTCTCTCTGAGCAATGTTCAGACACAGCTAAAGTTAGAGAAGATGTCATCCTTTGCAAAGGATAACAGAATTAAGACGTTGGAAGAATTCGTCCTCAAGATCGGGTATGACCCCTCGAATGTGAAAGTAGTCGAGGAGATGCTAAAAAAGAAAAATGTCGATATAGCATCTCTGAAGAAATAGTTGAAAATGCCACCAACGGAAGATGCACAGGCAAAGGAGATCGCTGAGACAGAAGGTGAGAAGGACGAGATGTTCAAGTTGATCATGGAGCAGAATGCACAATTGAAAGAGATGGAAGCAGAACTGGAAAGGTTAGTGAAGGAGAAAGAACAATCAACGCCTATGGAAGTCATTCCATTGAGCGTAGTTCCACTCACAGGAGTAAGCACAGCATCTATAGCAGGAACCCCCTCAACAGAAATTCCCTCAGCAACTCCTCTGACAGCTCTGGAAAAGACAATAGAACTGGCAAAATCCATGGAGGAGATGAACTTGCAAGAGACAGAAATTAGCAGACTTAAAAAGGAGGTTGAGGACCTTCAAGAACTCAAGTCTTCTTACCAAACCAGTTACTCCATGGAGAAACAAACATCAGACAAGCTCAAACAGGAATTGCAGCAGCTTCAAAAGCAAACAATGGCAGGCAAGACACTTGTTGAGGCCAAGGAAAATATCTGGATGGATATCTCCAAATCCATAAATGAAATATGGCCTATGGTGCAAATCATGTTCGAGCAAAATGAACTAGTACAAAGGAGCAAGCAGACTATCGATAAAATAAGAGGAGAACTGGGAGAAATGCCCACAGAAGCCACTGAGATCATTAAATTCCTGAATTCAAAAACTAGGGAAGAGTTAGAGGATATGAAGATTGAAGATAGGACGGAAACCATCCTCGAGGTCAAGAGGGTTCTAACCAAAAGAGGACTAATGCTACAATTGGAGGAGAAGGTCCAGACTATGGACACAGGAGTGCAAAGATTTTTCGGCAAAATCAAAGCTCTGCAGAAGAAAGGTCTCCCTGGCTTAAGGGTCCTAAATGGCAAGTTAATGACCCTTCCTAATTATAAACAGAATTTGGCTACAGTGGCCAAAGATAGTTCAAAATTTTCGGGAATACAGGGCAGCATAATGGGCAAGGCGTTCTTAGAAACTTTGTAGCCAGACATCAGCATACAACACGAGATCCGATATATTTTCATCGTCAAGCCAACTTTTGTCAAGTACACAGAGATGGATGAAATATACCGAAGACTACTCAAAGTCATCATTCCCAGTCATCTTCGATGGGAAGAGCTATGCAACCTGATCGAGTAGGAGATGAGGTATCCAAGTCTAGTCAGCAATCCNAAACGTTGACCGGCAGTACTTATGCTTAGTTTTGGAAACAGACATCAATGGCACAACACAGACTGTTGTCTACATTCGATACAGAGAAGGGTAGAATATACATGGCTTTTCTGCAGGCACAAGTGCCCGACCCGAAGGTAATCACTGATTACAAAAGGGCAATGTTCAAGTTTCATACCAGAGATGTGCACCCTGCCGATCAAATGGATATGCACAGGCAAACTGGAGAAATGGTTTTCTCCACTTTGGCAAATGCTTCTACTACGACTGCTAAATTACAGGTCTCTCTGAGCAATGTTCAGACACAGCTAAAGTTAGAGAAGATATCATCCTTTGCAAAGAATAACAGAATTAAGACGTTGGAAGAATTCGTCCTCAAGATCGGGTATGACCCCTCGAATGTGAAAGTAGTCGAGGAGATGCTAAAAAAAAAAATGTCGATATAGCATCTCTGAAGAAACAGTTGAAAATGCCACCAACGGAAGATGCACAGGCAAAGGAGATAGCTGAGACAGAAGGTGAGAAGGACGAGATGTTCAAGTTGATCATGGAGCAGAATGCACAGTTGAAAGAGATGGAAGCAGAACTGAAAAGGTTAGTGAAGGAGAAAGAACAATCAACGCCTATGGAAGTCATTCCATTGAGCGTAGTTCCACTCACAGGAGTAAGCACAGCATCTATAGCAGGAACCCCTCAACAGAAATTCCCTCAGCAACTCCTCTGACAGCTCTGGAAAAGACAGTAGAACTGACAAAATCCATGGAGGAGATGAACTTGCAAGAGACAGAAATTAGCAGACTTAAAAAAGAGGTTGAGGACCTTCAAGAACTCAAGTCTTCTTACCAAACCAGTTACTCCACGGAGAAACAAACATCAGACAAGCTCAAATAGGAATTGCAGCAGCTTCAAAAGCAAACAGTGGCAGGCAAGACACTTGTTGAGGCCAAGGAAAATATCTGGATGGATATCTCCAAATCCATAAATGAAATATGGCCTATGGTGCAAATCATGTTCAAGCAAAATGAACTAGTACAAAGGAGCAAGCAGACTATCGAGAAAATAAGAGGAGAACTGGGAGAAATGCCCACAGAAGCCACTGAGATCATTAAATTCCTGAATTCAAAAACTAGGGAAGAGTTAGAGGATATGAAGATTGAAGATAGGACGGAAACCATCCTCGAGGTCAAGAGGGTTCTAACCAAAAGAGGACTAATGCTACAATTGGAGGAGAAGGTCCAGACTATGGACACAGGAGTGCAAAGATTTTTCGGCAAAATCAAAGCTCTGCAGAAGAAAGGTCTCCCTGGCTTAAGGGTCCTAAATGGCAAGTTAATGACCCTTCCTAATTATAAACAGAATTTGGCTACAGTGGCCAAAGATAGTTCAAAATTTTCGGGAATACAGGGCAGCATAATGGGCAAGGCGTTCTTAGAAACTTTGTAGCCAGACATCAGCATACAACACGAGATCCGATATATTTTCATCGTCAAGCCAACTTTTGTCAAGTACACAGAGATGGATGAAATATACCGAAGACTACTCAAAGTCATCATTCCCAGTCATCTTCGATGGGAAGAGCTATGCAACCTGATCGAGTAGGAGATGAGGTATCCAAGTCTAGTCAGCAATCCAATCAGATGAAGTCGTGTAGATGACTCACCAATGGTTTTCCCCAGAAAGCAGCATGAAGATTTCAACACATCATCAACAGTTCCTGAATTTTTGTATCTTGTTGAGTTAGTTAGCTAAATTTAGAATCTGCCACGTCCTGATCTTTAATGACAGGATCGTATGTAATTTTTTATTATAAATACTTCGAACTTTGAAGTACCAAGGGTTGATCTTTACACCCTGTAAGCCATAAAGACTGTAATTGTTTATCAAAAGATCTTCCAGTAATACAAAGGGACGTTTCACAGGATTCTTGCGTGTTATTCATTGGTGATGTTTACTTTTCTGTGTTAAATGTTTTTCTCGCTCAGTCGTCATATTGTTTTCTAATCTGATTTTTTAAAAGTAGCGCATGTTGCAGGATTTATCTTTGTATACCATGTCTCCGACTTTAAGGATCTCAATGCTTATCTTCTGATATTATAGTGAAGAAATTCTTAAATGCTCATTTACTTTAATTGATATTCTCATATTTTCTGTTATCCGTCACTTTACTGTTAAAGAATCCAATGAATGCATTATCTTGCCCTATGAAAAGAATCTTTTAGTTCTTGTTTAGATCTCTATCTTTATAATACAGACCCCATAGCCCAATGGATGCGTAAACCCTTTTTCAACCAACTTTACAAAAGAAAAAACAAACCATTCAATCTTATTTTATTCAACTAGCCTAATATCTTAAAGTTAAAACATATCTAAATCATACAGAGAGATTCCTCTTTGAAGCTGGCAGGGCTAAATTCCAGTTTCGAAGTGGTTGGATAAAGTTACCTCTGGCAAATTTCTTCTACTCCAACAACCTCTGGGAATTTACAGAGCGATAACAGTATGCACAATGTTTTTCACGTATCTATTTTGAAACATTATATTAGTGATCCTACACATGTTATTGACATGAGTTCCTTGCAGGTATCGGACGAGGGGGTGCTCACGGTTGAGCCAATCTGCATCATGGATCATCGCATTCGACAACTACGACGTCAAACAGTAGATCATGTCAAGGTCCAGTGGGACAACTATAGTCCGCACTCGACGACCTAGGAGGACACATATGATATGCGCCAGCAGTTTCCATTTTTGTTTGATAGATAGACTTATGATACTGTGATACACATTATTTCGGCACTTATATACTGTGAAACTTCAGGGACGAAGTTTAGACCAAGAGGGGGTGTATGTAACATCCCGCTCTTGCACGCACTGAGTGAACTTATTCTTTGAGGACACTTGCTTGCAAGTGATCCAGATTATTATACTATTGGACGTTTGATTATGATTATGAGGCATTATGGATATGATGACATGTTATTTTGTTGTATTGACATAGACAGGTGTTATTGACTCAGTTCTCCTAAGTGTGCAGGACTTTGGACCTCGAGGATGCAGAGGCATCGATGAAACCCCTTGGACTTCAGATCGAGTCAGGTAGTGGACTATTGAGGTTTGATTGTTGTAGATATGACATATGTACATCTGATTAGATGTTATGATGATTGATTATTATTGTTGATATGATTTGTTGATGATGCAGGCTGACGATAGCTTACCGACCAGACTCACATGTGGACTAGAGGGGTCACGCACGACAACCAGAGATGTTGAGGGAGAGGTGTGGATAGCAGCCCTGCCACAGCCTACTAGCACTCACGTCGTGGCTCGAACTGTAGGTTAACGATTACCTAGTTCGAGAAGACCCACGATGTTGTGAACGCAGACTGCGACAGTCGCTCACGATGATTCTAAGGGACGCGCAATAAGACAGGGGCCTTATAGGCCCTTAGTCTCCCACAAGATCACCTAGCAAAGTATTGACTCCAAGGGTTTTTTGATGTCTACCAAGTCAGTCAAGAGGCGAGTGGCACCCTTGGAGCACGTAGTGCGTCCTGAAGGGCACATCACGCAAGGAAAATGGAAAGAGGTGAATGGCACCCTTGGAGCACGTAGTGCATCCTGAAGGGCACATCGTGCAAAGAAAACAGAAAAAGGCTAGTGTCACCCTTGGAGCACCTAGTGCGTCCTGAAGGGCACGTCGCGATTTCAACGGATAAGTGAATAAACCTATTCGACTTTAATATAAATGACGTGATAAATAAGATTTAAAAACAATTTCCCTAATAAAAATGTCACCCAACCTAGGAAATTAAAATCTAGGTCTAAGTATTACTTGTGGCAAAAAAAATAAAATAATCATAATCATAATTAAACATGTGACGAGAAGTGGGTAAGAAATTCAATTAATTTATTAAATTCAAATTACCTTGGGGGATTAATTTTTAAAAAAAAATGATTTTTTTCTACATATGCAAATTAAACTTTATTAATTAAAAAGAGAAAGAGATGATTTTTCTACACTTGCTAATTTGAGTTTTAGATAAAAAGGGAAACGAGGGAAACTTAAAAAAAACAGGAAACTAAGGGAAAAAGGGGAAACATAGAGAAGAAAGGAAACGTAAGGAAAAAACAGAATGACTAACTTAGTAAGGAATCTTGCCTTTAAGAACTTTCTAAATATGAACTCAACTAGGAATTTAGTAAGGGCGTAAGGCATTTAAAATGTGTAAGGGAATATGGGGACACTGAGGAGCGATTTTATAAATGTTTTTAGGTGGGTGAGGGAAATAGGAATAATTAAATAATTAATGAAATTAATTTTTGGTGCAACTAGGGGGATGGGTGACATGTGTACGGGGAAGGTTTTTCTAAATTAAATTAATGAAAAATAAATTAAATGGGAATTTGGGAAAGAAATCACTTAGAAACTCTATAAAAAGAATGGAGGAGGAGGACCATGGATCTGAACTTTGATGTGTAACGTTACGCTGCAGAATTTTTGTCTTGACTGACTTATCTTGTGGGAGTTGGGATACCCAGCTCGGGTAACGAGTGGTAGCTCGACCTTGCGAGGCGAGTTGGTTGCTAGTTGTTCTTTGGTTTAGTGTGTGTGACTCCTTTGCAGCTCGGGGGGCTCTGGGAGAAGAAGAGTACCCCTAGCATTGGTTGGGAGGTATCGATGAAGTATCATCGGTCGGCAAGTGGGAGCTGGACGAAGCGCGCACGGGACAACGACTTGGAGCTGTCACCTTGGGCCATGGTACGTATGTGTTTATTTGAATGGTAGATTATTATTTTTTTTGTGTTTCATTACTGTACTTATATTGTGTAAAGAAATGTGTTTTACTCAGCGTTTTTAATCGAGAACTTTAAGTCATCATAGCTTTACGCTCGTTGTCTTGAATTGATTTCCTTGGCAACCCGCTCCCTGATTGCTATGACTGTTATGTTTTGTTTTATTGATTGTTGTGATTAGATTGCGCTTTATCTTCCACCCTTATCCCTAGGTCATCAGTCTATGCCTGAGCAGTCGACCAGGAGCCGAATCGATGGTCGTGACTTTGGTGCATAGCGACCTATAGATTCTAATGCCCTGCTTTTTTGTGCATGGATGATGATCGAAGGATAGTTTTGCCCAGTTGTTCACCCCTTTCTTATCTCTGCGTTGCATTGGGCTTTGCATTTTATAACACCTCTGTGTTTTATTATATTTTGATGGAAAATATCCTATGCGTTTCAATACATTCAACTGCGATTTTCCCTCTGCAATTTAATATATTTTGAAGATGAATTTAGCTTGCGTTTTTGCACTTAAACCACGGTGATTGACATAGCGGTTGCAACTAACACAGCCTACGTTCCATATGAAGGGATATGTCTGTGTTTTTCATTATATTATGCATTTTTGTTTAAATGTTTTCCAGCCCCTTTTTGGCTATCACCGTGATGTATTTAGTAGTTGACAATTATATTGTGAGGATGATGACTATCACAGTTATATTGTGATTTTATGATGCTATCA
>JZKD02S2161979.1:23162-43075 GCA_000966675.3 Picea glauca
ACATATACATACCATAACTTTATCACAAAGCTAGTATGACAACTAGTACAATATTTTAAGATCTCCAAAACCTTAGCTAGGGAAAACCATGACAACCCTAGCTACCATCAAAGATTCATAACAAGTAAGCATCAACATGGAAAAGTCCTCCTTAGCTTCGATAAGCTTGTATAACAAAATTTATCCACACTAGCATGGTTGTCTTCCTCAAGGTTGGAAAACCTTTTGTATGTTGCATCACACAATTACATGGCAAGACAACTCTAGCACTAGCCTCCACATGTCTATATGTCCATTGTAGGGTTTGAATCCTTAAACCTCAGGTTTTAACTCTTGAATCAACACAAGGACTAGGACCTCCATAAAGCATCAAGGATACAAAAATCGAGTCTTCTTCCAAGTAAGGCATCACACCAACCTCAAAAATAATCAAGCTCATCTTTCCATGATCTTTCCCTAGCTTTACATCCCAAAAGAAAAGGTCTCCAAAACCATGCAAGGTGTTAGCTCCACTCTCCATGTCTTCTAATAGGGTAGAAACCCTAGTGCTACAACAAGAGCCACAATAACCATCATCACCTCCAACATTATGTTCTTATTTAGGGTTTATATGCATATCTCAAACCCTAGCACTTCACAAGAGCAATCTCCTCAAGAACATCCAGTACATCTCTGTCTGTCCTTATATTCTCTTAAGGTTTCCTCATGAACTCTAGTGTCTATCTCTAGCAGGGTTTCCTCATGAACTCTAATGTCTCTAAGACAAGTAAAAAGAAGAGTAAAATGATGAATAAATACACAATATCTCTCCTCCCTTATATATACAAGTAGATTAGGGGGGTTAACATAAAATAAGGACATGTGTCCATACATGTAACCAACAAGGAAACCCCACAGAAAGTGCTCTACAATACAAGGATGTACATGTGTCAAACTAGTGTTTATCCAACCCCAAAGTGAAACAACCTCTAAGAAAAATGATCCTTAGGCTCAATGCCTCCCCTCCAAGATGGTGTGATCTCCAAAAAAATGTTAGTTGAACACTCCTTCCACGTTGGTATTCTATTCAAGTGTCCTCATGCAAGAAACCCCTCTAACTATGTGCCCCCTCAACATATGTGTTCAAGTCAATAAAAAACCTTCATTAAGTATGATTTTCAACCCAAGTGTCCAACCTCCAAGGTATATATCACATGTTTCCAAGCTCCAAGGGTAAAGTTCCCTCCTCCAAGTTCCCAATTCTTTTTCTAGCTAGGTACCTCTCCTATTCAAGAAACTGACACCCCCCACCCCCATTGTGTGCACCCAATGGGTTAGTAAACATGTTGATGATGGTAAAAATTTCCTAAGTAGGGAAACCATGTGTGCACTCTCACCAAGTTCAAGCATTCACCTAAAATGAGCCATCCATATGTCCATGAATCATTGCCAAGTGGCTAGGAGACCAAATGCTCTCCTAGTAAGGTGAAAACACTTTTGGAGTAACCCCAAAATCCAACATTAAGTTGTTGTTAGGATCAATTGGCATATAGGGAGGACCATATTTGTCATTAGTTGTAAGTTCCCATCCATCATTAACTGGCTCAACATCCATGGCAATGGGGTCCTAACCATTATTATCTAGATCAACATTCTTAGTGAGCCTCTCATTCTTTGAGATGGCAAGGGTGAGAATCATGAGATTATTGTTCAAGGGTTGTGGAGGAAGGCTATGAGGCCAACTATGGTGTTTCTCCCATATTTTTATATATCATTGTACTTCAATGTGTCTTAGAGCACTACCACACCATAGAGTAGGAAATTTGATAGTATTTATACTCATAATGCAAGGAGCCCACAAGGAGATTCACTTTATGTACCTCAACAATAATTTTCATATAGATATTATCACAAATCCATGACCTATAACACAAGAGAGGTTATCTCCAATTAACAATAGAAGAATATATTTTCTTCCATATAAGAAATAAAGCTTTTATTTGGATATACTAGTAAGTTCCTTGAAATTTAGAGGCCCAAGAGAGTTTATCCCCTAAAAGGGAAACCTTCCATGAGATGGGGGTAGGGAGGAATTGGATACAAAATTTAGTGACCCAATTCTAGGGAGATTCAACATGGATACATTACCAAAATAAATGTTTAAGGTTCTTAGGGAATCCACAGAAGGGGCCTTTGAACTGGGGGATGCCACGGTGGACTAGTCGATGACCAAGAGCTAGGGCCCCTAGGATGAGGGATCATGGAAATGAGGATTTCCTAGTCTCGACTAAGGGCTTCCAAACATTTTTTGGTCAAAAGAGTATGTCCCATGCTATTATTTAAGTCACTCAATTTGTTTAAACAAGTAGATTCTAACAAGTTTATAATTCCCTTTTTAGTCACTCAATTGACTTGTACTTCATGAAATCCTTGGCTTATTCCAATTCAACCTTTCCACCATGTCAATAGGGATGACATGATCTCCTTGATGCACTCAAGGATGAATCTCTCATGATTGGAAAGTCTAAAATTATCTTTTATCTTAGGACAAGGGACTTAGTCTCGAGTTTCAACATCAAATATGTTTTTGATTGTGTTGATCTCTGTTTTGAAAAACTTCTTAGCACCCTAAATGATTTGACAAAAAAAATTACCTTTTACCTTGACTATAACTAGGATAACAATGAGATTTTGCAAATTTAGGTCCCACCATGATTTTCTTTCTAAAGAGAGCTCCTTGACATATAAAATTTCATAGAAGGACCTTCTAGGGATCACTTCCTTTTAACAACCTAATGTTCCATTTCGAATACAAGTCTCAAGCTTGCATATGAGTTTTGAGGATACTTACAATCCCCCAATTTCTAGAGGTACAAAGAGTTTCTAATTGACACATCAGAAACATTTTTCCACCCTCCATATTTTCCCAAAGGAAGTTGTGGAGATATTTCTCTATGTTGATACAAAAAAGTTGAAGGAACCTAGTAGGAAGAATAATAAATATGGGTAGTGGCTAGGATCTTAATACTTATTTGAAATCTAGAAACTATGGCCATTGGCTTGGTCAACCATTTCATTTTCTTTTTCAACTCACTAGATGAACATCTCCCAAAGATACTTGGGTGATCCTTGAAAGTAGAAAAATACCAAGGTTTTTTTTTTTTAATTGAAATGATGTTTTTGAACACGAGTGAGTGATATCTATTTGATGTGAGATGTACAATGTCATAGAATTGTATCATGCATTTTGAATGATTCCTTTTTATGAGAGGGTGCGACTTAGGGGGGTATGTATTTTTCCAAAGTTGCCTAAGACTTGCACTTGTCTTTGTCCATGTTTTTCAAACATTGGTGCAAGTAAGAAAGTATATGTCATTATAGAGAGTTGGACCCAAATGGGGGTGAGAACCATGCCCCGCTTTCACTAACTCAACAAACCTTTATTGACGATACCAAGGAATTTAAAAAAATGACCTAGTTGAATCTATGACTAGTGTTGAACAACCAACAAGTCAAGAGAGTCTTAAGGGATTTATCTAAAACATTAGGGTTTAGCACTCTAAATTTAGGATCTTAATGTTGCAAAAAATATCTGAAGGAAATCCATTGTATTCTCCATTGAATCTTTTTCCTCCTAGAGGGTGCAAAAGGAATTGTCTAATAAAATGTCCATTGACTAGGTGACCATTTCCTTGATTAGGGAAGGGGATATCTTTGATTAGGCCTTGATTCATTCTATGAGAGATTATGTAGACCAATACCTATGTTTCCATTAAGTAAAGTACTAGGGATAACAAACATCCATGCCATATAGACAAAAAAATCCCAATTTTTGATTCACATTTGTTGATATATAAGCTAATTAAAGCCTCTAAGAAACATGTTTCCACATATCCAAAAAAAAGGGACCTAAACCTAGGGCTTGCCATATTTGATGAACAAAGCATTGAGGTGTAAACATCTGACAATCCCTCCCACCATAAAATGATAAAATTGTAAAAAACAAAGCACCCTCTAATGAATCCAATTTGTTTTGAACATATGATATTATATGATTTTTTTTTTTTTAGGGTGGGGGGAGTGATTGGTATTTAACTAGTGATAAGATCGGATTTCCTATGCTTGGGAATAAATAAGATAATTCCTTTGTTTACATTGACCTCTTATGATTGTTTTCTAATAGCTTCTTTGTACACTTGGATCAAGTCCAGGATGATAAAAACTTAGGTCGCATTATAAATGTTGCACAAAAAGTTGTCCAATCTAGGTGAATTATCCTCAACCATCTCCATTAGGGAGGTTGTTAACTCATACAAGGTCAACTATTATTCACAAATCCTTATTTAGGCCTTAGAATTTTTGATCTGTAAACTTCCATGGATATTCCATAGAACAATTCATTACAACATAGCTGATAAATAAAACTGAAATCTACAATATGAAGGTTAAATTCCTTTAGATTCCATAATCTTTAGTCACTGATTTTCTGCTTATGCATGCAATAGATAAAAATGTTGAAAATAGACAATAGTGAAATACAATCACATACCATCCACAAAATAACACAGATTTTCTCTGGGAAACCCTTACGGGAGAAAACCCAACTAGAAGGTGAGCCTGCTCTGCCCTCTTTTATTTAACTAGTGACAAGCTCGAATTTCCTAGGCTTGGGCATAAATAAGATAATTCCTTTGTTTACATTGACCTATTATGATTGTTTTCTACTAGCTTCTTTGTACACTTGGAACAATTCTAGGAGGATAAAAACTTAGGTCACCTTATAAAATTTGCACAAAAAGTTGTCCAATCTAGGTGAATTATCCTCAACCATCTCCATTAGGGAGGTTGTTAACTAATCCAAGGTCAACAATTATTCATACATCCTTGTTTGGGCCTTTGATCTGTAAACTCCCATGGATATTCCACTAGAACAATTCATTACAACATATTTGATAAATATAACTGAAACCAACACTATGAAGGTTAAATTCCTTTATATTCCATAATATTTAGTTACTGATTTTCTACTTATGCATGAAATAGATAAAAATGTTGAAAATAGAGAATATCAAAATACAATCACACACCATCCATAAAATAATACAAAGATTTGCTTTGGGAAACCCTTACAGGAGAAAACCCAGCTAGAAGGTGAGGAGGCTTCTCTACCCTCTTTTCTTTGGTATGGAATTAGTGAAAGTACAAAGGTGAAGGCACTCTCTATGGAGTTACTTTAGACCTGTAGCATGTTAGAATGTTACAGAACATTAACCCCCTCTGTTTTGCTATCTAATTTCCCACTCCCATTTGTTCTTCTTTGATATGGAACAAAATACAATAACATAGAATGAAACCCCTTCTCCTCCTAGCAAATTGATATTTAACATAACTTGATAACCTTCTAGGGTCACGATTTTGACTTCCTCAACCCTCAATTGTGATAAGGTATTGTACCTTCTAGAATATTCTTGAAAGTCCTCATGTGACTATCCCCATATGCATGACTAACGGGGGTTGACGTGGCATCCTCTCGTACCGTGGCGGTGAACATGGTAGGTCAACTTGCAGATACATAACTTTTGCATACAATCTCTGATTGATGCGATTTTTGCACCATCAGAAAGGTCTCGATGTGCAAAATAGAATCACTAGGTCCTAGCTACGTTGGGAAAGTTTTGACCCCCCAAAATGTTGTCTGGTGCCTCAAAATGGCTCTGGAAGGTTTTGAACCCTAATTTTCCAAACTGGGACTTGCAATTAAAGTGGCCTTGCAAGCTGATTCCTCCAATTCTTTCCACTCTGAAAGCATCGAGACAAATGACAAATAATATAATGATCCAATCCAGATCAATTTTTTTGTGGGATCATATCAAGATAAATTGGCATGGTCACCATATATTCCTTAGCGAGGCCCTAAGACTAGAATACCATTATGATTAATAATTAGAGGCAAACAACTCCTCAGTATCCTCCTATTTGGTTGGCCTCCCATTGGGAGTTTCAACCACAAAGATCTTCTTAATACCTTTTTTGGAGGTTGAAGCTTAAAAAAATTCTTTCATTAGACAGTTCCCAATTTATATGTGTTGTAGCCTTATTCAAAATTGACCTCTTAGAAACAAGAGGTTTCATCCAATTTTAGGTAGTTCCAAATGTTTTTATTAGAGATATTCATTTACCTGTTCATCTCCTACTTGACCCCTTTGTGATGCTCTCACCAGATTAAGGAAATTTGTTGTCCAAAACCCCTTAGGAAAGAGGTAACTTAAGTAATGACATCTTCCCACCAAGAAATCCAATAATCTTTGCCATTTGGTCTAGGTATAAGATCCTAGGCTCTAAACGTTATGCAGTTCAAGTGGGTCTAAGTCTTCAAATGTGACACATTCATAATAATGTGGGCATTATGCATTCACATATTTTTTGTTGTCTAAGAAATAGAGAATTATATAGGTTGATGTTTTGAGAGATAACCTCCCTTAGGACTTGGACAAATTGATCTCCTCTACAATAAAAAGGAATGCATCCTACTCAGAAGGCATGGCCTTATCAAATATTTTAAGGCTTTTTGTTGGTCCCTTATAAAATTTGAACTAGGTGACATAACTAATATATTTCATTTGTTCTAAATTTGTTATGATCATACCACCCTATCCTTTCCTTGAAAATGTTCCAATGTTTTCTCAGCATGGGGCATTCTTACAAATAACATGTTTTCTTTGTCTTCTCTAGTGTCCATCTTGAAATATCCACAAATGAGACAACGAGTTTTAAGGAGTTTGTCTTCCTTACATCTCCAAAAGTGTAATCCCTCTTAGACATCACAAGATTCATAAAATTGTCCAAGCCCAACATGCATCCATCCAAAGCAACATAAGCCATACCAATTTTTTAGGGGGCTCAAATCCCCAATAGATTATAGAAGGAGAAAGATGTGCAATATAAAGGTCATGACCCCACACTCAACCTCATCATGATTAGAGGTGAATAAAACCACATTTGGCCAAATATGTCTTAAATAATTCTTAACAAATACCCAAAAAAATCACTTACTACAAACACAATAGCTCAAGATTATGAAATATGATCTTGAGATTACGAACCAAGATTGTTTTACAAAAGTTGGTGAAGTCCTTGAAATTCCATGGACTTACCTTCATTGAGTAAGGGTGTCCATCCACATATACCTTATTACCCAACCCATCTAATATGTTGAACATGTTTGAGGTCAATGGAGCCTTAAAGGGATGTGTATAATAATCTTTTAGGGTAAAAAAATTGGTTTTTCTTTAGGTCTCCTTGGGGTATGAGGACTCATGGGAGTTTAGAGAGTTAGGTGGGGAGTGTTCCGTCATGTTACCACATCAAAGTGAGGTTATTTAGGAGAGGAACACCACCTCCTTCCCAATAGTTGGGGTCATGGGCTTATTAGGATCTAGCATACCAAATGTTGTCAACTTGTTCCACTAAGACTTTTGGGTTGTGACACATTTATTATCTTTTTCAAAACACATAGACCCATATATCATTGGATTCATTTGTGGGTTGATAGTTAATTGAAATTGAGCTTGAGAATCTTGGTTGGTAGGGTTCTAGGGTGGGTAACACTTGATCATTAACAAATAATTGCACATCTTATGGTTTGGTAAGTATTGGAAAAGTGAGTATACTAGACTAGGTTTTGGTCATCCTATTACCCAACCAAATCAAGATGAAATATTTCAAGTCCTTGGACATGTAAACATTGAATAGAATCTCCTTTTGAGTTGAAGGTTAAATAACCTATCGAAATCATGGCATATGAATCTTATAATGGCTTAGATATGCATTTGAGAAAGGACCAAAACTACATGTGAATGATGAGAAATTCCACCCAAAAAGGTCGACAAAGCTAAATGCTCTGCTTGACCAAAAGTCCCTGTATCAATTGGAAAGGATGACAAGGGTGTTTCAGTAAAACCATGGATTGTATTTTGCTATGGTAACACATGTAGATTCTTTAAGAGTGAGAAAATCCTTAAGTTATGGTACCTTAGCAATGCCATACATGGGGCTCCCATACCACTTTCTCCCAACCACTTAATCATAAGCTTTGGAGGTGCATTCGACAAAAAATACCTTATGAATTATATATTTTTCATAAACCTTCATATTCAAAATTATGAATATGAATATTTATGTTCTCCAAAGTACAACCATTACTTGGGAAAGAATTTTGGAATGAAATTCTGGGGTCTCTTTAGGAAGGTCATCATTCTCCTAAACAATAATGACAATTTTGTGATAATCCAAACTCATTTAGATCAAATAGTATGTCCTTATACCTTTAATAATTCATAAAGAGATCTTACAAGCCATGTGGAAGGAGGTAACCTAGCAAAAAAAAGCCAATACATGCTACTAATAAAATTAGATGGGGATTAACAGTGACAAGAAAAGTCAAAAGGTACATTCACTTAAGTTCAAATACACTATTAACTAGCACCTTTAAACCAATTTAATAAAGAATTCCCTATTTAAACTCAAAACGTCATCTTTCATCAAATTATTCAACTAGAACATAAAACATATATCACTATAATTCTTGTAATAATAACCCCATATCCTTTTAACTTACAAGAATTTTGCACACGTTTCTCTTTAATACTTAGCATGGTATATACTCACTTTCACACCCCTCATTACTTAGCATGGTATATACTCACTTTCACACCCCTCATTAGTTCATTCAATGCCACCTCTAATGCAATTTTCTAAGATGTCAAACACCTATTACATGAGCTAAAACATCCAAAGATTTTAAAATGTAATCTTTAGAATTTTTCAATTAAAAAGAGACACATTATTATCTGTAAAATATCCTTAAAGAGGTTGGTTCGAACTCTATGAATGTGAAACAAAGGAGTGCATGTAACTGAGTAAATAAATATGCAGTGATATTATGATTGCATTGTATTAAAGTGATATTATGATTGCATTGTATTAAAGAGGTTGGTTCGAACTCTATGAATGTGAAACAAAGGAGTGCATGTAACCGAGTATAAAGAAACATGCAGTGATATTATGATGGCATTGTATTAAAGGTACATTATATTACTTCATACTGATAACAAAGCACTGTGCTCATCTTGATCTTGACGTCTTTAATATTCCTTGGGTCCGTCCTTCTTTTGGAAATATATCTCATGGAACAGGGCAATATTCATGCAGATAAAGTTGCTACTTGTCATATATAGTTGAATTTTGAATGATATTGATATTATGTTTTTGGTTGAAATTTGGGAGCATGAAGAATGTAAGGTCCTTAATATTTAAGGATTTGTTTTGTGGTTTACATGAAATAAGAAGTCCTCCCATAGAGAGATTGGAGGCATAGCATGTTACATAAAAATGAACATCTCTCCTCACGTTCGACTTCATAAGAAAGATCCTCTCAATCAATACATCTGGATGACGATATTTGATATTAGCGCTAAGAAGATTTATATAGCAATATGTTATTTCACACCTATTAACTCTACTTTTTATACAAAAAAAATCTAGATAAGAATTGTCCCTACAAAATCTTAGAGCAAGATATCTAAAATATGAAAAATGAAGGTAGTATCCTCATGTTAGGAGACTTTAATGCTAGAACTGCAACCAATCAATCTATTATTTTAAGCAATGACTCCAACCCTAATCCTCTTTGGCTAGAAGAGGACCTTGTCTTAGCTAACAGTTACAAAAGAAACTCTAAAGACCTGATCAAGAATTTGTTTGGTACTAAGTTAATCAAGCTCCGTAGTTCTCAAGATTTAGTAATTTGCAATGGTATAAAGAAGTGACCATTTTAACAGGATAATTTGTATCCATGGGCTAGGTAGCAGTGTTGTTGATTATGTAATATTATATATCCCCATATACAACCAAATAGTAAACTTTGATATTTTAGATGACCAGAAACCTGACTTTGATCATAAACTTCTAACCGTCACTCTTAACTTTGCCATGCACAAAAGATCTATATAAGAGCACTCTGACAACCAAAGACATACAAGTTTATAACATATATAAGTACATATATTGATACATGTAGATTATTTTATGATTAGTTGGTAAAAAAAATGTTTATGTATAATAAAGGTACAAAGTTTAAATCTTTTTCACAAATGTCACATTAGTATTTTTATTACATTAATGCAAAGTTAGGATTCATAACTCGTCATATCAAACAAACATGCTTATACACATCAAATTTCTTCCCTAATACATATATAATATACCTCTAAATTGAAACTCATAACTAAAAAATAAAATAAAAAACCTTAGTGTATATCTCTAAATTGAAACTCATTACTAAAAAATAAAATTAAAAAAACTTAGTGTATTTAAGTATTTTTCTTAATTATTTCAAAAATTTTCGATAATAAATTAAAAAATCTAAAAAATTTAATTTTCCCTGAAATAAGGTTTGAAAATTTTTCACTTCCCTTCCCAATCCAATTTAAATGGAAAATGATAACTTAAAAATAAAATAAATGAAATAAATAATTAAAAAATACAACCTTTATCCAACTTATTAAAATATTCCTACACTAAAAGCTTCCCATTATTAAAAAAATATAAAGTATTTCAAACTTAATTTTTAGTGAATAATTCTAAAAAAACTTAAATCAAAATTTCCCAAAAATGATATAACAAAATGAGGAAAAGTCCTCACCTCCCAATTTATGAATTCTATTTGAAAAAATCCACATTTATGACGTTGTATTTGAAAAAATTCACATTTAGGAAAACCAAATTATTAAAATATTCTTATATTAGAATCTTTCCCTTAAAAATGATATAAGAAAATGAGGAAAATTCCTCACCTCCCAATTTATGACATTGGATTTGAAAAACAAAATGAGGAAAAGTCCTCACCTCCCAATTTATGACATTGGATTTGAAAAACTCCACATTTCACTTTAGAATTTGGGAATCCAAATTATTAAAATATTCTTATATTGGAAGTTTTTCACCACAAAAGGTAATGAAATGTACAAAAGTCAAATTAAAGAATATGATTATAAATTTTAATACATAATTTTACAACAAATAGAGCAAAGCACTACTACATTCGACCTCGACCCCATTTTTTGGATGTGAATTTGACATGAAATCAACATTGATACGTAGGCTAAACCTTCACCATCTAGTCAATGCTAGTTTGACATGTATGCCTACATTTAACATCAATTAGATACTAAACAACTAGTGTGTAATTGTTTTTTAACCCAAAAAAAAATGAGAGAGTTGTAGCTGTTAGATACTTACTTAAGAGAGAGTTAGATCTCGATCGAGTGATGTAATGTTTTGTAAGTAGTATGTCAACAACTTTTCCATTCAACATTATTAGTGACAAAATGTTCTATGGTCTACATCCTTTATAAATAAAAACATTATAACAAACACCATTAAAATACATAGTCCATATTTATGTATGTAGGTTAATTGCATTCATTAAAAAAAAAAATGAACGAATACATTTACTTTTCCTCCCTTGGTATTATGAACATAACATTTCTACAAGGAACCATCRTATCACTGTAATYATAGATATTTACTGTAATCATTTTTTTCAGCTGCCTTTTCAAGGATATTTACTATGATAATCATATATATATATATATATGAATATTTGGGAAGAGTAACGCGGGATTGGGCATAGGTMGTTAATTTATCAAGTGTCTAGAATGGATGAGAGTCAAATATGCATGTTTTGAATAGGTTTATAACACCAAGTACACTTGAACACAAGGAATCTCATGTTTTGTCATGAGTTATTGATAAACATTGAAAACATCATGTTTTATCAWGAGTTATTGATAAACATTGAAAACATTTTAAAGTATTTGGAATGAAATAGAGACCCTAGGCATCATAATGATAACTCTTAAAAAAACAATATTAAAATTTATAAGTTAAACTTTTTATTTTATAAAATCATTAATAGTAAGTCTTTATTAAGTTCGAGAAAAATATAAGTTCAAAACATTTAAAATAGAAATCATGAATAGGTATGGGTTTTTTCACTTTCTATTGAAGAATCTTTCAACAATCATCTTGAGATATTAGCCAAAAAAAATCTTTGTAGGCATCCTAATGTGGTAGGAATGTAAGGTTGCAAAGAATTTGATGAACCCAACAAATAACTTGTAGATAGTTTTAAACCAACCAGGTTAGATGATCTTGGTTCACATTATCAAACTCTAAATTGCGAAAGGTAAGGTGATCATTATCTCAATATTGGATTAAACACATGAAGGAGAGTGATTTCGTTTAGAGGATAAGATAGCAGCACTTCAATCCTTGATCTTACACCAACGTTATCATGTGCATTGAGAAGATGAAAATTGGGTGGTAAGTGGCAATCCCTAACCACAATTGAGAAACTCCATACTAATATGTTCATTGCGACCTTTGAAATACCATGCAAAGTTTAGTGTCGACTAGTCAATTTTGTAGTTTATATGTTTGTCCCTTGTATCCACGGATCTACAACAATGTGAAATCAAGTCTATATTTTAAACTTTGTATGTGAACATATCACATGATAGCTATAAAATATGGGTTACATAATGAGTTCTGATTTGAACATGAATAAGGACCCTCCTAAAACAAGAAAACCCTTCATCTGTTCTTTCTATTATCTTGGATTGTACTCCTTTCTTTTGTCTCATTTTTGTCTTCTCTACTAGATTTGTTTCTAGGATATTCATTCCTTTTATAGTGCATCCTTAACTATTGTCGTATATCTAGCTCCTCCATATAATCACAATATTTTTCCAAAATTCTTTTGTCATCTTTTAGATTCTCTTTAATACATTGTCTTCTTGGTATTGATGAGGTACGAAAATGATTCCACCCCTTATCAAATTTGAGTTGTATTTATGTTCTAGTTGGATTTTGGGGGTCACCTCCTCCTATCCAAGCCATCCATGTGATTCATCTAACAAGTTTTTTTTATATACTTTGCATTCATGTTTATTTAAATTCTCATCCATTTTTTATTCTTTTTCCTAGTCATAATTTGAATATATTTATCACCTTTCTTGGGTTGTCATTATTCAAATTCCTACAATGTACTTGCTTCCTATCCATCTAAGACACAAAGTTATGTCATATTTAAATAGAAAAGGAAACAATGATGATCGACAATAATAGTTGAAAAATGTATACCTACTAGTAGGCCATCTAGTTCTAATTAGATAACAAGGACTTAGCCTGGTGTCCTGTTGGATTCTAGTAAATAATCATGCTCATCTATCACAGTAGGAAGACCCCAATTACACTTGAGACATAGGCCAATCCTGGCAAGTTAGGAAACCCTGTCAAGTACCCAACACTTAGGAAACATGTTCATGCTAGATTTATATAATAGTAGCCTAAATATTTTATACCCATGTTGACAAACTTATCTTTATCACTAGGCCCTCTAAGTCCTCCATAAGCACAATGATGCATATGAAAATCCTTTAACATCTCTTGTGTTTGTCTTTGTTATTTATAGTTTTGGTTATTGGGCATGACTAATAGGAGATGATGTTTTGGACTCATTGTACCCTTGTGCATTTCTTCTATTGATCCGGATTGGATCATTATATTATTTGTCATCTATCTCACTACTTTTTGGGTGGAAAAATTGGAGGAATCAACTTGCAGGGCCGTTTTGACCGTTGGTCCAAATTTGGAAATTTGGGTCAAAAAAACATTCAGAAATATTCTGGAGCCATTTTGAGTTATCAAACGACCTCTTTTTTGGTCCAAACCTTACTATGAAGGAATATTATAAATTCTACATGTCGATACCTTTCCAACGGTGGAGACCGTTCGTTAATCGAAGTTCGTATGAGAAAGTTATGCCTCCTGCAAGTTGACCTACCGTATTGATCACCATGGTGTGAGTGGATGATACGTCAGCCTCCATTACTTAGACATGTGGGGCTAGCCACGTAGTGGATTTTCTAAGAACATTCTGGAAGGGTCAAAACCTTATCACAATTGAAGGTTGAGGAAGTCAAAAACCTATCCCTAGATGTCTATCGGGCTATGCTAAATACCAGACCACTAAGAGGAGAAGGGGTTCCATTCTTTTGCATTGTATCTTGTTCTATAGTTGAGAAAAACATCCAAGGGTGGTATTCAGTGGGAATAACAAAGAAGGATGTTGACGCCCAAAAGCGCAACATAGGGTACCTGGTTGCAAATGATTGCAAACGCCTTATTATTTAACTATATTTAATAATTAATAATAGGTGGGACCCCTTGTTTCACTTGTGTGACTATGACGAAGAGACGACACTTATGATTTACATGCTTATGAGTTGGTTGAGATGAACCCTATAGTTTATTTGCATTTAAAATATCTGTCGAAATGATTAATCAAATATGATGTTATGGGCGTTATGATTTAAAAGGGAATGGTGTTGTTTTTATATAACACTCACAAGTTTTGTTATGTTACATTTATTTTGAGAAATGACTTAAACTACATGCTTAAGTTATGTGTGTGATGTGGTGACTTCATGCTAAGGGTACATGCATTGTTTGAATTGGAAGTAAGGTTGGAACATGGTATCCTAGAAAGTATTTGAGATATGTCACATTGGAGTCTTTTAAACAAGTGGTGTGCGCATTGGTTTAATTGTAAGTTTGGTTGTGATTTGGTATCCCTAGAAAAGTATTGTTATATGCCAAATGGGAATCATGGCAAGGGTTGGCGCATTTGAAAAATTGGAACATTGACAAACTATGGTATAGTCGGCCTGCATTAAATTGATTTGAATGTTAATGGTTGATGACTTGAATAGTGGGCCTGCTCATAGTGGCCATGAATGAAAACATGAATGTAGAAGTGACGTGTTGTAAATGTACGTCACTCTAACTCACCTCGATCCCACCACCCTAGTATTTTTTCATTTTCTCTTGTTGGTTGTTGCTGCTCCATTTTATTCGGCCGTGGAAGAGGTATACAAATTTGGTGGTTTCTCCTTAGCAATTTTTTCACAGGTATGGGTTTCTTGCTGCTCCATCCATGGATATTTCACTTTTCTCTTGAATCAAGTCAACAGTTGGCTCTTGAGTTTTCTCATTGTTTGTGCATTTCCAAAGTTATAATGTATGGAGGTTTTTGACTGTATATGGATTGGTGGTTAACTGTTGGTCTATGTGGCATTGTTTTTGAACCATGCACATTTGAAAGTTGCATGAATGTTCTTATTGTATACAATATTCATGCTCTACTTGTGGTAAAGAATACAGTTGGGGACTCTCAGGCTTGCCTTACCTCTGGTTTCTTTTTTTGGGTTTCTTCCCCAAGAGTATCACTTCTTCTTACCTGTGGGTTATATGAACACTCTGCATGTTATTTAAGTTTTTAATCTTTGTACCCATCATGCCCGCGTCCTTATAACAACTCTGTGAATATAAATATGAAGTTTTGTTGAAGTTTTAAGCTTCTTGTGCTCCTTTTGGATAAACCCTCAATTCAATCAGATCGTCCCCCTCACCGCAATACTATTCACTGTTATGTATGGAACCCTTTGTATTGGAAATTATTGTGGAGATGGCCAACCTAGAACTTGAGAAAGGAACTATTCCTTTTCATTTGTGGTCATGGGTTTAGTTGATTATTTGTTGTGAAAAAGTGCGAAGAATGTTAACCCTACTCATTTGTCTGATAATACAGTCTGTCCTGTGGATATATTGGGGTGATGACAACATTTCAAAACATTTTTTAAGGGATATGACCTACTGTGTGTTCAATTTTGTATGAAAGGAATACCCCTGTGGGTAAATTATATATGCGTTGAATAAGTTTTGTGATCCAGAATGAAAAGGATTTTAGGAGAGTTGTTAATTGAAGTTTCAATTTTGAATTATGTTATATGAAGGGTTCCCTTTTGTGGCCACTTCGTGGAACCCTCTAGTGATTTTAATGTACTGGTGTTGATATCGAGAACCACATTCTGTCCATTTGTCAACCATTGGTTGTGTTTATTTTGATGATTGTTACGATGTTGCTCACTACTCGACCCTGTTGCGCGCAAGCTATGTTACTATTATTGAATTTTTATTAAGAAAAGGATTATCAAATGATTCATGTACAATACAAAGTCTAGATGAAAATGAACAACCTGGAAGTGAAATATCAGTTCTGGAATTTTGGAAACAGACTGTTGAATTTCAATTTTGAAACAGTGAAAAATTTAAATTTTGATGTTGAAAATGGAATTGTTGATATATGATAAAACAATATCCATGGGACTCCCTTCCATTATACCATTTTACACAAAATACACTCCCCTCATTATCCCAATTACATTTTTCACTCCTTGTTCTGTTGTTACTCACTTTTTTTTAAAAGGGAAAAGTCTGTTAGGAAATGAAAGAAATGATTGATGATTGATATTTTGGGAGCTAGTTGTATACACAACTGATTGTTTTATTAATTGCTTGAACAATATTCATGAATCTTTCCCTTCCATTATATCATTTTACGCTAATTACAATCCCTCCATACTCCCAATGGCCTATCAATTCCCTATTCGTGTGGCAATTAGTAAATGTTTTTTTTTTATGGATGGATTGCATGTGTCATGTAGTAAATAATAGAGCCAACTCTTGATTTATTTAAGTAGAGTTTCATGTATGGGTTATTAAGAAATTTTTATGACTAGTTAAAATATTTCTAGAGGATGAGTTTTTTCAATAGGGGCAGTATTGGCCGAGATAATAGAGGCAGAGGTAAATGGCAGCGAGGCCATAAAAGGCCTCAATTTTCTATTCACTTTGATGTTGATCCATAAGATTTAAACCAATTGTTTCAAGATAGGTTTTTCAATTTGGTTGGCCATGGTATATTTCATCCTCGACTCGAAAAACCCCCTTTTCAACCTCCTCAGAATTTTCCTGGGATTCATGTTCCTCCACATGTGTCAATGAATCTTGAAGTCCCCGCTAATGACAGTTGGAAATAAATTGTTCACCAGCCTGTCTCTCACCACCGAGGTTGGCCAACTGTGTCATTACCTTTACCACCACCAGTTAATTCCATTGTTCAAATTGCTCCTGCTATTTCTCCAGTACAATCCTCACACGCCAACAAAACATTAAAAAATGATATCCCACAACCCGTGCAAGACAAAGGAAAAGAAGCGGCCTCCCCCTCTAGTCCATCCACATAATCATCTAAGTATGTGTCTTCATGTCTCTACCTGAGAGATGATTACTTCCATGTGATCAACATGATACAACCCTAAGGGTCTAACCAACCAAGGGCTACTCAATAAAATCCAGTTGGAGACAACAATGAGAAGAGGAAATATGCCTCGCAAAGCAACAAATATGGATTTTAAAAGTTTTAATGATTTTCACTGATGAAGACAATATTTAATAATTTTCAATTTTTTTGGGACATCAGGCTTTATTTTGGATATTTTTGTGGATAAAATGGATTTATTGTTTTTTTTTGGGATCTATCCTTAGATATTTAAATATTCGATTCAAAGAATATCAATGGGAGTTACAAGGGTGTTATATGATCCAAATGGTAAATTTTGTATTTTATATTTGATGATTGGAAAAAGAATGATGGGAGTCACAAGGGGGTCCCACCTATTTAGTAATTATTAACTAGACCCTTATTTATATATTATTATTARTTATTTCTCCCTAAACTAATTAGTTAAGTTAATTTGACTTAACTAAAGGAAGTAGTTGAACTACCTCAACTTATTGAGAAGGAATAAAGGTTCAATGAGAGGAGACAAGGGGAGAATAGAAGCAGAAAGACAAGACTAAGGTTTTCTCTTTAGTTAAATGATATATCTTCAATTTTCATTAATTTCCGAGTTTACTTGAAAGCCTAATCCTCTTGTTGACAACATGGTCTTATTGAAGGCAACAAGGTTCAAAACTAAGTCATACTTTTTAGTTGTTTGTTTTAAAGGTGTTTTATTCATCCTTGATAGTCTGTGTATTCTTGTCTGTTTATGAATTAATTTTCATGGTTGATAAAGGATATCTTGCAGAGTCGAATGTAAACATTTTTGTGGCAAGCTGATTCAGATCATTAATTTTAGTTTTATTTTACTGTTAGAGTCTTATTGTATGGTTCCCATCGAATACCTCTATATTTGACTTTTTTCCATACCCTCACATGGGTTTGTAAAGAGAAATACACTTTTGTATCTCAAAATGAAATAAAGCAGATTATTGTCATGTCTCATACATGTGTTTTCATGACTTGGTTCCTTGTTTCGCTTTTGGTCTCCATATTTACTTTATTGTAAAATCTATATACATTCTTGTAGCTTTGTATAAATTTTATTTTTACATTGCAACATATACAAATCATAAAACCAACCTTAATCCTTGTAATTAATAGTTGCGGATTGAGTGAATTTTTTGAGGCTACAAACCCCGGGTGACATTCCCAACTATCTTGTCCTATTCAGGAAAGATATGAAAATGATTGAGTAAGGTGTTTCATACCTTTTCCTCAATATTTATTTGGCGACCATATTGGGGAGGTATTCCATATCTCTCTGGTTGATTGTATTCATGATTATCTTTGAATATTTCTGGTTTTTTTGAGTACTCTTCGATTGATTTTTCTCATTAAAATAACTTCTACAAGGCAGCCTAATATTGAACACGGTCTTAAAGACCAGACTAGAATTGCCTTGAACTTACTCAATACCATCCTAGAAACTGCTAGTACCCAGACCAAGATTGAACACTCTTGGGAAGTAGTTGAACAAGATATAAGTATTCGTGAATTCTAGGAAGCCAAGCAAAGGAAGCCTAGAGATAAAAAACAACATCCCTTTTCCTAAATCTTTGGTCTTCATTTTCATGTACTCAAATCCTCACATTTCTAGAAGAAGAAGAGGATTGTCCCCTGGAGCTACTCCTATCATTGAAATAGGAAGGAGGAAATGCATTTTTTTAACCCAATAAAGCACTCTAAGGAGGACTTTGTTTGTTTCTGCCAGCTCACCCTTTTCTCCCTTACCTATCACTTTCAAAATGGTGTCTGTGGGTGGTGCTAGTGGTGATGGAGGTGCTTCATCATTCCAAACTTTGACCTCATAGGTAATTGGTAGTCTATATAGTCATCAAATTCCCATACAATTGACTACCAACCCTGCTAAAGTTATAAAGAAGTAAGAGCTTTTTCAGTTTGAGGAAGATGCTACAACCACCCCATGGCACATATCTTCTCCCTTGAATCTAGCACCTTCTACTCTTCCATTACCCAAGTTCAAGGAGCATCTTCCTAAGTTCTTAGGGAATAATATTGTTTCTACAAACAAACACCTAATGACATTTTATAATGCTTGTCATAATATCGAGGCTAACAATAATGATACATGCATGTGTTTATTTGTCAACTCCTTTGAAGGGAAAGAAACAAATGATTTATTTGATCTCCCTCCAAAGATCCTTTCCACTTGGGAAGAGTTGGTCTATTGGTTCAAGTTCACTTATGGACAATCCAAGAGCTTGTCTGAACAATTAAGAGAATATACAAATATTTCTTACAAGGATGGTGAGACTATTAAGTCCTTTAACCTATGCTTCACCAAATTGTACAATCAAATCCTTGAACTAATCCACCCCCCCAAAACCAATCCTCTTTCATGAATTACTATAATCCGATTCCCTCTCCTTATCGTCACAGGATCGAAGAAAAGGCTATTGACAATCTTGGCTCCTCTCTCCACACTTTCCTGGAGTACGGAGAGAAACTTGAAAGAACAGGTCTCCCTAAAGGAGACTCCGTCAAACAAACAAATGTGTTCCCTCCTACAACTTGTACAAGATATGAACAACCGAATGATAGCCTATGAACGAAAGGGGAATGTTCCCTCACTTACTCCTGGGGAATATTCTTCTTCCACAAC
>JZKD02S2161990.1:0-19316 GCA_000966675.3 Picea glauca
GAGGTTATAGTTGTAAGGCCTTATGATTCTCAATCCGATATATGTAAAAATCATTATAAGATCAACATGGAGAAATTAACACTATTCAAAAACAAAGGTTATAATGGGTATAACCTCAGACATTAAACTTGCACCTTGAACATATAGCGCGCAGAGGATTAACTCATGAAGGTTATGGTTATGATCGTACTAAAAAACTACTTGTTAGGTAACGACAAGGTATATCCACCTCATATGTTTAATGCAAGGTAGTCGGGTTCAACATATAACGTTGCAGTAAGAAGGCCATCCGGTTACCTCACCATTAATACTCTTAGAAACCGATACAGGTGGAACCCTTGTGCCTTAAAGGCATGTCCGCACATTTAAATTGCCTGGGATATGTCTATTCGATTAAGAGATCAACTGGCATTCCCTAAGGATATGTCGACACTTACCCTATGATCACATGGTCCAAGTACGAAAACCTCCTCCCCTTTACTCCATTCAGAAGTTACTCCCATACTTTCACTCTCATTCTGGTTTTGTTTTGGTGAATGAGGAAGCCCCGTCTCAGTCCATTTTTCATTTTAACTTTGGTTATGGTTTAGTGAAGGAGGGGGAGATGTTACAGGACATTCCTTTGTTTGGCTTTAGCATCGTGGCCAAGAGTTCATGGTTCTAGCTTTTGTATTAGATGGGTGGAGATTCTGGGTGGCACTTCTTGACAGCAACTCGATGCAGGTAAGTTAACCTTTGGCTATTCTTTTATTTATGCATTTGAATCCTTTTTCCTCATATGTAGGTCTCCACATACCTCCGTTCTTTGTTAGTCCTCGATAGTATCCTTGTCTTACTTTCAGGTACTGTGGAAAAAAGAAGTCAGGTTCTCTTGGCAAGGATTTAGGTCCTATCATAGTTTTACCCCCTGTCATTGCACCATTCATCCTATCGAGACCGAGCCATTCCTCTTGTGAAATAATGTATCATGACGTCTGTTATAAAAGTGCACTCGAAATATTCATTTTGATTTAACCCTTGTTATTGGACCTGGTTTCCACTGTTGGTTAGTCCTTTGGAATATCAATGATATTCTATGTTTGACTATAGTGTTCACTAATGTCATTGATTACAAGCAAATTTTCGAAAGTTCGAAAGCATTTAAATCCTTTCTGTTTATGTTTGAAATGTTACAATGATTTTATATTTACCATGTTCCTTATACGCCTTTCATTTTTTCCTGCAATATTTCTTTGGATTAGACACTGGTATCTATTACTAATGATGGGCCCCTTGATGTGCGAGGGTACCCAAAANGGAGGGGGAGATGTTACAGGCCATTCCTTTGTTTGGCTTTAGCATCGTGGCCAAGAGTTCATGGTTCTAGCTTTTGTACTAGATGGGTGGAGATTCTGGGTGGCACTTCTTGACAACAACTCGATGCAGGTAAGTTTACCTTTGGCTATTCTTTTATTTATGCATTCGAATCCTTTTGCCTCATATGTAGGTCTCCACATACCTCCGTTCTTTGTTAGTCCTCGATAGTATCCTTGTCTTAATTCAGGTACTGTGGAAAAAAGAAGTCAGGTTCTCTTGGCAAGGATTTGGGTCCTATCATAGTTTTACCCCCTGTCACTGCACCATTCATCCTATCGAGACCGAGCCATTCCTCTTGTGAAATAATGTATCATGACGTCTGTTATAAAAGTGCACTTGAAATATTCATTTTGATTTAACCCTTGTTATTGGACCTGGTTTCCACTGTTGGTTAGTCCTTTGGAATATCAATGATATTCTATGTTTGACTATAGTGTTCACTAATGTCATTGANGAATTTCTATTCAAATTGACCCTCGAGCTACATTAAGTTATATTACTCTTGATGTAGTAGAGTCAAATAAACTTAAGAAACTGAAGCACACAAAAACATGGTTTGTACAACTAGCAACTGGAACTAAAAGGAAAGTAGTTGAATTTATTTTTTATTTTGAGTTCGTCTTAGATGGCCAAAATATAAGGACAAATATGAACATCCTACCACTAGGATATTACGATATGATTATCAGGATGGATTGGTTGGAACAACACAAAGTAGTACTAGATTGTTATACAAAGTTACCTAGCTATAAAGACGATTTTGGCACTGCTAGAATAGCCCACGGTATACCAAAATGAGTATCAGTTAGACAAGTTTCAACGATGCAACTCAAGAAATGTATGAGGAAKGGATGTCAAGTTTATGCCATCCAAGTGACAAATCTATTAGAAAAGGAAGATAAGCCAAAGTTAGAAGACTTTGTTGTCCTACGTGAATTCAGAGACATGTTTGTGGACGAGATACGAGAATTATCTCCTAGAAGGGAAATAGACTTCTCCATAGACCTACTACCAGGTTCAACCCCTATCTTAAAATCACCTTACCAAATGAGTCTACAAGAACTGACAGAATTAAAAGTACAATTACATGAATTGTTGGACAAAGAGTATATCAGACCGAGGGTCTCACCATGGGGGCCACCAGTGCTCTTTGTTAAAAAGAAATACAATACTCTAAGACTATGTATCAATTATAGACAACTGAACAAAATGACTATTAAGAACAAATACCCCTTACCAAGGATAAATGATCTGTTCGATTAAGTAGGTCGGGTCGATATCTTTTCAAAGTTGGATCTACGATCTGGTTATCATCAAGTTAGTATAAAAGACGAGGACGTAAGAAAAACAACTTTTCGTACAAGATATGGACACTACGAATTCATAGTCATACCTTTCGGACTCACTAACACACCAACCATGTTTATGTGCCTGATGAACAATATCTTTAGTCAGTACTTGGACAAGTTTGTGGTAATGTTTATCGATGACATTCTAGTCTATTCCAAAATGGAAGAAGAACATGATGAACACTTAAGGATAGTTCTGCAAATGTTGAGGAAACACAAACTGTACGCCAAATTTGAAAAGTGTGACTTTTATCAAAACAAAATACAATATCTAGGANCAAAGTTACCTAGCTATAAAGACGATTTTGGCACTGCTAGAATAGCCCACGGTATACCAAAATGAGTATCAGTTAGACAAGTTTCAACGATGCAACTCAAGAAATGTATGAGGAATGGATGTCAAGTTTATGCCATCCAAGTGACAAATCTATTAGAAAAGGAAGATAAGCCAAAGTTAGAAGACTTTGTTGTCCTACGTGAATTCAGAGACATGTTTGTGGACGAGATACCAGAATTATCTCCTAGAAGGGAAATAGACTTCTCCATAGACCTACTACCCGGTTCAACCCCTATCTTAAAATCACCTTACCAAATGAGTCTACAAGAACTGACAGAATTAAAAATACAATTACATGAATTGTTGGACAAAGAGTATATCAGACCGAGGGTCTCACCATGGGGGCCACCAGTGCTCTTTGTTAAAAAGAAAGACGATACTCTAAGACTATGTATCAATTATACACAACTGAACAAAATGACTATTAAGAACAAATACCCCTTACCAAGGATAAATGATCTGTTCGATTAAGTAGGTCGGGTCAAGATCTTTTCAAAGTTGGATCTACGATCTGGTTATCATCAAGTTAGGATAAAATACGAGGACGTAAGAAAAACAACTTTTCGTACAAGATATGGACACTACGAATTCATAGTCATACCTTTCGGACTCACTAACGCACCAACCATGTTTATGTGCCTGATGAACAGTATCTTTAGTTAGTACTTGGACAAGTTTGTGGTAATGTTTATCGATGACATTCTAGTCTATTCCAAAACGGAAGAAGAACATGATGAACACTTAAGGATAGTTCTGCAAATGTTGAGGAAACACAAACTGTACGCCAAATTTGAAAAGTGTGACTTTTATCAAAACAAAATACAATATCTAGGACATGTAATTTCAGCTGAAGGCATTGTCATAGACCCGAAGAAAATAAAAGCCATTATGGAATGGCCAGTACCTAAGGGTATAGTGGATATCTGGTCATTCATGGGAATCACCGGATATTACCATAGGTTTATAGAATGGTTTTCCAAGATAAGSGACCAAGTTTAACTGGTCAGAGAAGTGTCAAGACAGTTTTAACAAGMTGAAGGGATTATTGAAAACTACACCCATATTGAAGGTAGCAGACCCAGATAAAGACTTCACCGTATGTGTTGATGGAAGTAAAGAAGGACTAGGTGGTGTCCTAACTCAGGAAGGACACGTTATTTGTTATGAATCCCGGAAGATAAAAGAACACGAGAAAAATTATGTCACTCACGACTTAGAATTGGCAGGAGTAATACACACCTTAAAAATGTGGCGACAATACATAATGGGTAGGRAATTTCTACTATTGACGGATAATAGCAGGGTGAAATATTTGTTTAGTCAACCATATCTTARTGCAAGATAAACAATATGGATAGCCTTCTTGAGAAAATTCGACTTCGAGGTCAGACATATCAAGAGTAAGGAAAATAAAGTAGCAGACGCTTTAATCAGAAGAGTCCATGGGTTATTTGAAATAAATATCAACAGAGAAGAAAGTGATCTGGAACAAAGAATAAGAACGACAAGTATTAACGGTGGAGATTACACTAAGATAATGACAGAACTACAAAACAATACCACAAACTTAGACAAGCCGGATCTAAGAATCAAGAAGTGACTATTATGATTTAAAAATAGGCTTTATATACGAGATTTAGCAGAGTTAAAATTAACAATTTTTTACGAAGTTCATAAGAAACCATATTCTGTCCATCCAGGTTCCCAGAAAACAATAACAGTACTTAGAAAAATATTCTATTGGCCTAATATGAAGGGTGAAACAACAAAGTACTTGGCTAGGTGCCAAGATTGTCAGGAGGTTAAGGCTAAGCACAAGCATCCAGCCGACCTATTACAACCATTACTAGTACCAGAATGGAAATGGGAGACCATATCGCTAGACTTTATAACAGGTTTTCCTAAAAATCTGAAACAAAATGATTTTATCATGGTTGTAATCGATAAACTCAGTAATTCTACACACTTTATTCCTGTAAAGTATACTTTTAAAGTTATAAACATCATTGAAATATTCATGGAAGACATTTTTAGACTACATGGTATTCCTAAAATGGTGATTTCAAATAGAAACGTAAAATTCACATCCATTTTTTAGAAGGAATTGTTTGCAGGGCTAAATACCAATTTGAATTTCAGTACGAGTTATCATCCACAAAAGGATGGACATACCGAAAGGACAAACCAAATCATATAGGATATTCTCTGCATGTATGTAAGAATAAAACTGAACAAGTGGGAATACTACCTGCACTTGGTAGAATTTACATATAACAATGGGTACCAAACTTTGGCTAAGTTGAGGGCTTTTGAAATACTGTACGACAAAAAGTGTATGACTCCAATTAGCTGGGATAACCGGGCTGACAGTTTCATGGTTGGACCAGAGTTTCTCCAAGAAATGGAAAACATTGTAAGGAAGGTACAAAAGAACTTGAAAGAAGCACAGGACAAACAAAAGAGCTATGTAGATCATAAAAGAAGAGAATCAGAATTTCAAGTGGGAGACCATGTTTATTTGAAGGTCAAAGATCGAAAAAGATCGTTGAATTTAGGGAACTGTGCCAAGATGGCACCCAAGTTTTGTGGGCCCTTCGAGATACTAGCTCGAATTAGACATGTAGCATATCAACTTGCACTTCTAGCTAATCTAAGAATTCATAATGTATTTCATGTTTCTTTGTTGAAAAGGTATATTAATGACCCTACTCATATGATTGATTGGAACTTGTTGCAGGTGGAACCCCTGTGCATTCTAGACCATAGAGAAATAACACTTCGGAATAGATCCATTGCTTAGGTAAAGGTGCAATGGAAGCACTTTAGTCCTGAGAAGGCCACTTGGGAGTTGGAGGGAGATTTGTAGAAATCTCATCAAACCTGTTCCAAGAAATGAACGAACATTGAGGACAATGTTTTACTAAAGGGGGAAAGGATGTCACATCCCCCAAAATAAAATATTTTTGAAATTTAAATTTATTGGAAATTTATTCATTTTTTAGTAAATTCAAATTTGGAATCTTTTTCCCATTTATGGAAATTCCAAATTTTGAATTTGATAATTGCAATTAATTGTTATGACTATTGGGTAGAGACCCAATTTGACCCAACTAACTATTTGACTATGACACTTGTATAAAAACAAAATATTTTATATTGATTGTAGGAGGACAAATGGATCAGCCATGTTAAATTTAGCTAACCATGACTCAATGAGTGGGGAACATGTTGGAACTACCTCTATGTTGATTTTTACAAGCAACAAATCAGTGATTTGGCCATTGGCAGCCCCTGAAAATTAGGGATTTAGAAATCTTCAAAAATTCCCAAGGGAGGGAAAAGACCTAGGCAAATTGATAAATTTCATATCTGAGGAGGCAGGGCGTTACCAAGTATGCGAGGAAAAGAGACTATTTATTGTCTTTTCCTTGTTGTTCTGAACACTATGTGAGTGTGAGGCAAGAGAAATCTGTTGGAATTGAAGGACATTGTTGTAGAGGATATTTTAGGTTTTCCCTCATGGATTCATGGTTAGGCTAGGGGGTGAATGGGTGTGGTGAGTTCATGTTGAATTTTATAATTATGAGTAAAGAGGGGAACTTTAGTGTAGCCCAATTCGAGAGTAGTCATGAGAATGAGGGAGGGGTCGACTTCTATGGGGTTTTCAAGAGATATGGTTTATGGTTGTTCGACGAGTTCATTGGGAGTGACCTCTACAACCAATGTTTTATTAATCGCTAATTTTTTAAGGGCATGATAATCTATTGAGTTGTGTGAGTTGTTCTTGTGAAAAGTGCATGCGAAGTGATAGTATTAGAAGATGGGCATCAAATTTGCAGAGAAGGGACTCTAGGGACCGCCTTACATTCCATGACCAAGGCCCATAAGAAGGCCTTCTCCAAGGAGGATATCTCAAATAGATCAACTTAGCAATGAATATACATCAATAAACCATAATTGAATTTTATGAGTAATGCCTCTTTGAGATCACTCATATGCAGTTGTATGTGCAATTTGTAGAAGACATCTTTGTAGCCTTGGAAATAAATTTTACGAATAACTAATGTGCTTAGGAGTGATTCCTTATAGTTGTTGTGACATGCCCCAAAATAAAAAAATTGGAAAAATATTTTAGAATATAAATTGCTAGAAATTTATTTCCGTTTTTAGTAAATTCAAAATTGGAATTTTTTTGCCATTTATGGCAATTCTGAATTTCGAATTTTATAATTGTAATAAATGATTTTGACTGTTGGGAAAAGATTTCATTTGTCCCAACTAGCTACTTGACTATGACACTTGTATGAAAAAAAAAATAGAATATTTTATATTGATTGCAGGAGGACAAATCGAACAACCATGTTAAATTTAGCTGACCATGACTCCATGAGTGGGGAACTCATTAGAATTAACTATGGGATGATTGTTACAAGTGGAAAATCAGTGATTTGGCCAATGTCAGCCCCTAAAAATTAGTGATTCAGAAAGATTCAAAAATTCCCCAAGGGAGGGAAAAAAGTCATAGGCAAACTAATAAAGAGAATATATGAGGAGGCATGACACTGCCAAGTATGCTAGGGAAATAAGACTATGGAATTTTTCCTTGTTGTTATGAGCACTATTGTGTGAGTGTGAGGCAAGAGGGATACTGCTGGAATCGAAGGACATTGTTGGAGAGGAGATTTCAAATTCTCCCTCATGGACTCATGGTCAGGCTAGGGGGTGAATCGGGCAAGTAGATTGGCTGCCTTGTTCTATGGTTGGGAGGAACGTGGTTGTTCCCTTTGTATTCTCGTAAATTTGGTTCAGAAATGCAACTCTACCTTATCCTATTCAAATGTTATGTGTTGTAATCAATTTACTTCTATGTATGAATTTCTAGTTTAATGGTGTGGGGAAAGATCTAGCATTTTACTTCATAATTATTGGCTAGAAATGGACTCTTTTACTTACATGTGATTTTGAGTAATTACTAAGATATTGGAATGTACCAAATGACGAAACAAATTATGTAGTAGTTACAAACCCCATAACAGACTGGATTTCAGACTATCGTTATCTTCTTAGTTAATTCTGTGAAGTAAAATGAAATAAGATTGTTGTGTAAATACTCGAAGCCACACACACCAATAGTTGTGGTGGATTTCATTTCCTGTAGATGCTTATAATATACAGTTAGCCTCCTCGAATGAGTATACCATTCATAATCAAAAAAATATACCCTACAACATTGAAGTACTATTCAATATACATGTAAACCTGTATAGGTACGTTTATGAACTGATATATATAGATATATATTGTAATGGGCATTCTGCGACAGTGGAGCAATGACGCTAGAGTAAACTGACTACATCAGAATCTTGAAGAACTTATTGGATATATAATCATATAAGTAGGAAATTTATTCCAGAGAAAAGGGAAAATCTCCACGGACCCCATTACAGGAAGACTATATATATATATATATAATTCAAGATAGATATGATAGTAAGTTAGGGATGAATCTGTTAATCAAAGGCATACCTACAACATAAACCACAATTTTATGTCGTAATAACAATGCTATCTATTTTTGTTGGTGAACAGACGTATAAGGGCTTATTCAATAATGATAATTGAGACAAAAGGTAAATAGCTTGTGATACGTAAACCCAAAACTAAATTTCACATCAAATATAAGTATAAACGAAATCTGGGGACCATCGCACATTTTCTAGGAAAAGAAAAAAACCCTTAAGAATATCGCTATGCATGGCCGAATCATTTCGGGAAAGTGACTGTATAGTCAATAATAAGATTCAATTCTGGAAACAAAAAAATAGCGAGAATAGATAATGAAGGAATTTGAAGCGATAGTATCAAAACCATTCACAAAATATATAGAGGAGAGTATTTTAGACTCCCGTATCCACAACAAATTAACACACAATGTATAATGAGAACATTACTTAATATAACGACTATCTAGTTATCAAAGTGTAACTAGGTGCAAGCTAGGCGGGTTGTTATATATACCGAAATTATTTATACAAATCAGGGCGTACCCCATATCACAGAACTTGGAATTAAAAATCCTCAGACATTAGGAATGGAACAGAACCTGGAATAACGGTGTATTTAATCTCGAAATAACTTAGATACTATGTTGGAACCCCAATACCTCTTGAAGGAGTGAAGAGGGCATCCCCATGCTTTGGTGTGTCCACACTTGAAAAAAATAATGAGAAGCATTATAACATAACCAACAAAATAATATGTTTAAGTTAGAGAACATAAAGTAACTTGAAAGGGGGTCGGTGAATACTTAACTGAAGCATAGGATTTGTGCCTTCTGCCATCGTGCTACACCTCCCAGGACGAAAGGGGAAGAGGAGTTTCTGCCTCCCTGATGGGTACCCTCACACATCAAGGGGCCCATCATTAGTAATAGATACCATTGTCTAATCCAAAAAAATATTGCAAGAAAAAATGAAAGGCGTATAACGAACATGGTAAATATAAAATCATTGTAACATTTCAAACATAAACAGAAAGGATTTAAACACTTTCAACCTTTGGAAACTTCTCTTCTAATCAATGACATTAGAGAACACTATAGTCAAAAACAAAATATCATTGATGTGCCAAAGGACTAACCAACGAAGGAAACGAGGTCCAATAACAAGGGTTAAATCAAAATGAATATTTTGAGTGCACTTTTATAACAGACATCATGATACATTAATTCACAAGAGGAGTGGCTCGGTCTCGATAGGATGAATGGTGCAGTGACAGTGGGTAAAACTATGATATGACCCAAAAACTTGCCAAGAGAACCCGACTCCTTTTTACCACAATACCCTGGAAGTAAGACGAGGATACTATCGAGGAATAACCAAGAACAGAGGTATGTAGAGACCTACATATGAGGCAGAAGGATTCAAATGTGTAAATAAAAGAATAGCCAAAGGTAAACTTACCCGCACTGAGTTGTTGTCGAGAAGTGCCACCCAAAATCTCCACCCATATAGCACAAAAGCTAGAACCATGAACTCTTGGCCATGATGCTAAACCCAAACAAAGGAATGGCCCGTAATGTCTCCCCCTCCTTCAATAAACCATAACCAGAGTGAAAATGAAAGATGTATTGAGACAGTGCTTCCTCATTCACCAAAACAAAACCTAAATGAGAGTGAATGTACGGGAGTAACCTCCGAATGAAGTAAAGGGGAGGAGGTTTTCGTACTTGGACCATGTGATCATAGGGTAAGTGTCGACATCTCCTTAGGGAACTCTAGTCGGGCTCTGAATTGAATAGACATATCCTAGGTACTTTAAATGTACATACAGGCCTTTAAGGCACAAGGGTTCCACATGTATCGGTTATTAAGAGTATTAATGGTGAGATAACTGGATGGCCTTCTTACTGCACGGTTATATGTTGAACCCAACTACCTTGCATTAAACATATGAGGTGGATAGACCTTGTTGTTACCTAATGAATAGTTTGTTAGTACGATCGTAACCATAACCTTCACGAGTTAATCCTTTGCGCACTTTATTTTCAAGGTGCAAGTTTAATGTCCGAGGTTATACCCATTATAACCTTTGTTTCTGAATAGTGTTAACTTCTACATGTTGATCNCCATTTATGGAAATTCCAAATTTTGAATTTGATAATTGCAATTAATTGTTATGACTATTGGGTAGAGACCCAATTTGACCCAACTAACTATTTGACTATGACACTTGTATAAAAACAAAATATTTTATATTGATTGTAGGAGGACAAATGGATCAGCCATGTTAAATTTAGCTAACCATGACTCAATGAGTGGGGAACATGTTGGAACTACCTCTATGTTGATTTTTACAAGCAACAAATCAGTGATTTGGCCATTGGCAGCCCCTGAAAATTAGGGATTTAGAAATCTTCAAAAATTCCCAAGGGAGGGAAAAGACCTAGGCAAATTGATAAATTTCATATCTGAGGAGGCAGGGCGTTACCAAGTATGCGAGGAAAAGAGACTATTTATTGTCTTTTCCTTGTTGTTCTGAACACTATGTGAGTGTGAGGCAAGAGAAATCTGTTGGAATTGAAGGACATTGTTGTAGAGGATATTTTAGGTTTTCCCTCATGGATTCATGGTTAGGCTAGGGGGTGAATGGGTGTGGTGAGTTCATGTTGAATTTTATAATTATGAGTAAAGAGGGGAACTTTAGTGTAGCCCAATTCGAGAGTAGTCATGAGAATGAGGGAGGGGTCGACTTCTATGGGGTTTTCAAGAGATATGGTTTATGGTTGTTCGACGAGTTCATTGGGAGTGACCTCTACAACCAATGTTTTATTAATCGCTAATTTTTTAAGGGCATGATAATCTATTGAGTTGTGTGAGTTGTTCTTGTGAAAAGTGCATGCGAAGTGATAGTATTAGAAGATGGGCATCAAATTTGCAGAGAAGGGACTCTAGGGACCGCCTTACATTCCATGACCAAGGCCCATAAGAAGGCCTTCTCCAAGGAGGATATCTCAAATAGATCAACTTAGCAATGAATATACATCAATAAACCATAATTGAATTTTATGAGTAATGCCTCTTTGAGATCACTCATATGCAGTTGTATGTGCAATTTGTAGAAGACATCTTTGTAGCCTTGGAAATAAATTTTACGAATAACTAATGTTCTTAGGAGTGATTCCTTATAGTTGTTGTGACATGCGCCAAAATAAAAAAATAAAAAAAATATTTTAGAATATAAATTGCTAGAAATTTATTTTCGTTTTTAGTAAATTCAAAATTGGAAATTTTTTGCCATTTATGGCAATTCTGAATTTCGAATTTTATAATTGTAATAAATGATTTTGACTGTTGGGAAAAGATTTCATTTGTCCCAACTAGCTACTTGACTATGACAATTGTATGAAAAAAAAATAGAATATTTTATATTGATTACAGGAGGACAAATGGAACAACCATGTTAAATTTAGCTGACCATGACTCCATAAGTGGGGAACTCATTAGAATTAACTCTGGGCTGATTGTTACAAGTGGAAAATCAGTGATTTGGCCAATGTCAGCCCCTAAAAATCAGTGATTCAGAAAGATTCAAAAATTCCCCAAGGGAGGGAAAAAAGTCATAGGCAAACTAATAAAGAGAATATATGAGGAGGCATGACACTGCCAAGTATGCTAGGGAAAGAAGACTATGGAATTTTTCCTTGTTGTTATGAGAACTATTGTGTGAGTGTGAGGCAAGAGGGATACTGCTGGAATCGAAGGACATTGTTGGAGAGGAGATTTCAAATTCTCCCTCATGGACTCATGGTCAGGCTAGGGGTGAATCGGGCAAGTATATTGGCTGCCTTGTTCTATGGTTGGGAAGAACGTGGTTGTTCCCTTTGTATTCTCATAAATTTGGTTCAGAAATGTAACTCTACCTTATCTTATTCAAATGTTATGTGGTGTAATCAGTTTACTTCTATGTATGAATTTCTAGTTTAATGGTGTGGGGAAAGATCTAGCATTTTACTTCATAATTATTGGCTAGAAATGGACTCTTTTACTTACATGTGATTTTGAGTAATTACTAAGATATTGGAATGTACCAAATGACGAAACAAATTATGTAGTAGTTACAAACCCCATAACAGACTGGATTTCAGACTACCGTTATCTTCTTAGTTAATTCTGTTAAGTAAAATGAAATAAGATTGTTGTGTAAATACTCGAAGCCACACACACCAATAGTTGTGGTGGATTTAATTTCCTGTAGATGCTTATAATATACAGTTAGCCTCCTCGAATGAGTATACCTTTCATAATCAAAAAAATATACCCTACAACATTGAAGTACTATTCAATATACATGTAAACCTGTATAGGTACGTTTATGAACCGATATATATAGATATATATTGTAATGGGCATTCTCTGACAATGGAGCAATGACGCTAGAGTAAACTGACTACATCAGAATCTTGAAGAACTTATTGGATATATAATCATATAAGTAGGAAATTTATTCCAGAGAAAAGGGAAAATCTCCATGGACCCCATTACAGGAAGACTATATATATATATATATATAATTCAAGATAGATATGATAGTAAGTTAGGGATGAATCTGTTAATCAAAGGCATACCTACAACATAAACCACAATTTTATGTCATAATAACAATGCTATCTATTTTTGTTGGTGAACAGACGTATAAGGGCTTATTCAATAATGATAATTGAAACAAAAGGTAAATAGCTTGTGATACGTAAACCCAAAACTAAATTTCACATCAAATATAAGTATAAACGAAATCTGGGGACCATCACACATTTTCTAGGAAAAGAAAAAAACCCTTAAGAATATCGCTATGCATGGCCGAATCATTTCGGGAAAGGGACTGTATAGTCAATAATAAGATTCAATTCTGGAAACAAAAAAATAGCGAGAATAGATCATGAAGGAATTTGAAGCGATAGTATCAAAACCATTCACAAAATATATAGAGGAGAGTATTTTAGACTCCCGTATCCACAACAAATTAACACACAATGTATAATGAGAACATTACTTAATATAACGACTATCTAGTTATCAAAGTGTAACTAGGTGCAAGCTAGGCGGGTTGTTATATATACCGAAATTATTTATACAAATCAGGGCGTACCCCATATCACAGAACTTGGAATTAAAAATCCTCAGACATTAGGAATGGAACAGAACCTGGAATAACGGTGTATTTAATCTCGAAATAACTTAGATACTATGTTGGAACCCCAATACCTCTTGAAGGAGTGAAGAGGGCATCCCCATGCTTTGGTGTGTCCACACTTGAAAAAAATAATGAGAAGCATTATAACATAACCAACAAAATAATATGTTTAAGTTAGAGAACATAAAGTAACTTGAAAGGGGGTCGGTGAATACTTAACTGAAGCATAGGATTTGTGCCTTCTGCCATCGTGCTACACCTCCCAGGACGAAAGGGGAAGAGGAGTTTCTGCCTCCCTGATGGGTACCCTCACACATCAAGGGGCCCATCATTAGTAATAGATACCATTGTCTAATCCAAAAAAATATTGCAAGAAAAAATGAAAGGCGTATAACGAACATGGTAAATATAAAATCATTGTAACATTTCAAACATAAACAGAAAGGATTTAAACACTTTCAACCTTTGGAAACTTCTCTTCTAATCAATGACATTAGAGAACACTATAGTCAAAAACAAAATATCATTGATGTGCCAAAGGACTAACCAACGAAGGAAACGAGGTCCAATAACAAGGGTTAAATCAAAATGAATATTTTGAGTGCACTTTTATAACAGACATCATGATACATTAATTCACAAGAGGAGTGGCTCGGTCTCGATAGGATGAATGGTGCAGTGACAGTGGGTAAAACTATGATATGACCCAAAAACTTGCCAAGAGAACCCGACTCCTTTTTACCACAATACCCTGGAAGTAAGACGAGGATACTATCGAGGAATAACCAAGAACAGAGGTATGTAGAGACCTACATATGAGGCAGAAGGATTCAAATGTGTAAATAAAAGAATAGCCAAAGGTAAACTTACCCGCACTGAGTTGTTGTCGAGAAGTGCCACCCAAAATCTCCACCCATATAGCACAAAAGCTAGAACCATGAACTCTTGGCCATGATGCTAAACCCAAACAAAGGAATGGCCCGTAATGTCTCCCCCTCCTTCAATAAACCATAACCAGAGTGAAAATGAAAGATGTATTGAGACAGTGCTTCCTCATTCACCAAAACAAAACCTAAATGAGAGTGAATGTACGGGAGTAACCTCCGAATGAAGTAAAGGGGAGGAGGTTTTCGTACTTGGACCATGTGATCATAGGGTAAGTGTCGACATCTCCTTAGGGAACTCTAGTCGGGCTCTGAATTGAATAGACATATCCTAGGTACTTTAAATGTACATACAGGCCTTTAAGGCACAAGGGTTCCACATGTATCGGTTATTAAGAGTATTAATGGTGAGATAACTGGATGGCCTTCTTACTGCACGGTTATATGTTGAACCCAACTACCTTGCATTAAACATATGAGGTGGATAGACCTTGTTGTTACCTAATGAATAGTTTGTTAGTACGATCGTAACCATAACCTTCACGAGTTAATCCTTTGCGCACTTTATTTTCAAGGTGCAAGTTTAATGTCCGAGGTTATACCCATTATAACCTTTGTTTCTGAATAGTGTTAACTTCTACATGTTGATCNTAATTAATTGTTATGACTATTGGGAAGAGACCCGATTTGACCCAACTAACTATTTGACTATGACACTTGTATGAAAACAGAATATTTTATATTGATTGTAGGAGGACAAATGGATTAGCCATGTTAAATTTAGCTGACCATGACTCCATGAGTGGGGAACATGTTGGAACTACCTCTAGGTTGATTGTTACAAGCGACAAATCAGTGATTTGGCCATTGGCAGCCCCTGAAAAGTAGGGATTTAGAAAGCTGCAAAAATTCCCAAGGGAGGGAAAAGACCTAGGAAAATTGATAAATAACATATCTGAGGAGGCAGGACGTTGCCAAGTATTCTGGGAAACGAGACTATTGATTGTCTTTTCCTTGTTGTTATGAACACTATGTGAGTGTGAGGCAAGAGAAATCTGTTGGAATTAAAGGACATTGTTGTAGAGGATATTTCAAGTTTTCCCTCATGGATTCAGGGTTAGGCTAGGAGGTGAATGGGTGTGGTGAGTTCATGTTGAATTTTAGAATCATGAGTAAAGAGGGGAACTTTAGTGTAGCCCAATTCGAGAGTAGTCATGAGAATGAGGGAGGGGTCGACTTCTATGGGGTTTTCAAGAGATACGGTTTATGTTTGTTCAGCGAGTTCATTGGGAGTGACCTCTACAACCAATGTTTTATTAGTCACTAAAATTTTAAGGGCATGACAATCTATTGAGTTGTGTGAGTTGTTCTTGTGAAAAGTGCATGCGAAGTGATAGTATTAAAACATGGGCATCAAATTTGCAGAGAGGGGATTCTAGGGACCACCTTACATTCCATGACCATGGCCCATAAGAAGGCCTTCTCCAAGGAGGATATCTCAAATAGATCAAATTCACAATGAATATACATCAATAAACCATAATTGAATTTTATGAGTAATGCCTCTTTGAGATGACTCATATGTAGTTGTATGTGCAATTTGTAGGAGACATCTTTGTAGCCTTGGAAATAAATTTTCTGAATAACTAATTCTCTTAGGAGTGATTCCTTATAGTTTTTGTGACATGCCCAAAAATAAAGAAATAAAAAAAATATTTTAGAATAGAAATTGCTCGAAATTTATTTTTGTTTTTAGTAAATTCAAAATTGGATTTTTCTTTCCATTTATGGAAATTCCAAATTTTGAATTTTATAATTGTAATAAATTATTTTGACTGTTGGGCAGAGATTTCATTTGTCCCAACTAGCTACTTGACTATGACACTTGTATGAAAAAAAAATAGAATATTTTATATTGATTGCAGGAGGACAAATGGAACAACCATGTTAAATTTAGCTGACCATGACTCCATGAGTGGGGAACTCATTAGAATTAACTCTGGGCTGATTGTTACAAGTGGAAAATCAGTGATTTGGTCAATGGAAGCCCCTAAAAATCAGGGATTTAGAAAGCTGCGAAAATTCCCCAAGGGAGGGAAAAAAGTCATAGGCAAACTAATAAAGAGAATATGTGAGGATGCAGGACACTGCCAAGTATGCTAGGGAAAGAAGACTATGGAATTTTTCCTTGTTGTTATGAGCACTATTGTGTGAGTGTGAGGCAAGAGGGATACTACTGGAATCGAAGGACATTGTTGGAGAGGAGATTTCAAATTTTTCCTCATGGACTCATGGTCAGGCTAGGGGGTGAATCGGGAAAGTATATTGGCTACCTTGTTCTATGGTTGGGAGGAACGTGGTTGTTCCCTTTGTCTTCTCGTAAATTTGGTTCAGAAATGTAACTCTACCTTATCCTATTCAAATGTTATGTGTTGTAATCGGTTTACTTCTATGTATGAATTTCTAATTGAATGGTGTGGGGAAAGATCTAGCATTTTACTTCATAATTATTGGGTAGAAATGGACTCTTTTACTTACATGTGATTTTGAGTAATTACTAAGATCTTGGAATGTACCAAACGATGAAACGAATTATGTAGTAGTTACAAACCCCATAAAAGTATGGATTTCAGACTACCGTTATCTTCTTAGTTAATTCTATGAAGTAAAATGAAATAATAATAAGATTCAATTTCGGAAACAAAACAATAGCGAGAATAGCTCAGAAAATAATTTGAAGCCATAGTATCAAAACCGTTCTCGAAATATATAGAGGAGAGTATTTTAGTATCTCGTATCCACAACAAATTAACACAAAATGTATAATGAGCACATTACTTAATAGAATGATTGTCTAGTTATCAAAGTCCAACGAGGCGCAAGCTGGGTGGGTTGTTCTATATACCAAAATTATTTATTCAAATTAGGGCATACCCCGTATCAACTATCAGAGAACTTTGAATTAAAAATCCTCAGACATTAGGAACAAAACAGAGCCTGGACCAACGATGTATGTAATCTCAAAATAACTTATATACTATGTTGGAACCCTAATACCTCTTGAAGGAATGTTGGAACCCATGCTTCGTCGTGTCCACACGTGCACGAAATAATGAGAAGCATTATAACATAACCAACAAAATAATGTGTTTAAGTTACAGAACATAAAGTAACTAGAAAGGGGGTCGGTGAATACTTAACTGAAGCAGATGATTTGTGCCTTCTACCATCACGCTACACCTCCCGGATCGAAAAGGGAAGACAAGTTCGTGCCTCCTTTTTGGGTACCCTCGCACATCAAGGGGCCCATCATTAGTAATAGATACCAGTGTCTAATCCAAAGAAATATTGCTGGAAAAAATGAAAGGCGTATAAGGAACATGGTAAATATAAAATCATTGTAACATTTCAAACATAAACATAAAGGATTTAAATGCTTTCGACCTTTCGAAAATTTCCTTCTAATCAATGACATTAGTGAACACTATAGTCAAACATAGAATATCATTGATATTCCAAAGGACTAACCAACAGTGGAAACCAGGTCCAATAACAAGGGTTAAATCAAAATGAATATTTCGAGTGCACTTTTATAACAGACATCGTGATACATTATTTCACAAGAGGAATGGCTCAGTCTCAATAGGATGAATGGTCCAGTGACAGGGGGTAAAACTATGATAGGACCCAAATCCTTTCCAAGAGAACCCGACTTTTTTTTACCACAATACCTGAAAGTAAGACAAGGATACTATCGAGGACTAAAAAAGAACGGAGGTATGTGGAGACCTACATATGAGGCAAAAGGATTCGAATGTGTAAATAAAAGAATAGCCAAAGGTAAACTTACCTGCATCGAGATGCTGTCGAGAAGTGCCACCCATAATCTCCACCCATCTAGCACAAAAGCTAGAACCATGAACTCTTGGCCACGATGCTAAAGCCAAACAAAGGAATGGCCTGTAACATCTCCCCCTCCTTCACTAAACCATAACCAGAGTGAAAATGAAAAATGGACTGAGACGGTGCTTCCTCATTCACCAAAACAAAACCAGAATGAGAGTGAAAGTATGGGACTAACCTCTGAATGGAGTAAAGGGGATGAGGTTTTCGTACTTGGACCATGTGATCATAGGGTAAGTGTCGACATCTCCTTAGGGCATGCCAGTTGATCTCTTAATCGAATAGACATATCCCAGGCAATTTAAATGTGCGGACAGGCCTTTAAGGCACAAGGGTTCCACCTGTATTGGTTTCTAAGAGTATTAATGGTGAGGTAACGGGATGGCCTTCTTACTGCAACGTTAGATGTTGAACCCGACTACCTTGCATTAAACATATGAGGTGGATATACCTTGTCGTTACCTAACAAGTAGTTTGTTAGTATGATCATAACCATAACCTTCACGAGTTAATCCTCTGCGCACTTTATTTTCAAGGTGCAAGTTTAATGTCCGAGGTTATACCCATTATAACCTTTGTTTCTGAAAAGTGTTAATTTCTCCATGTTGATCTTATAATGATTTTTACATATATCGGATTGAGCATCATAAGGCCTTACAACTATAACCCCGCATTGTATGATAGTTGTTGGACACACCTACCACACTTAGAGGGGGGGTGAATGAGTGTGGGGCTCTTTTTCCCAAAACTGCCCTCTTGCACAAAAACTCATCAATTAGCATTCAACATTTATTC